>VMDO01003346.1:27506-146317 GCA_007922755.1 Pedetes capensis | reverse complement strand
TGGCCTCCCAGGACCCTCCTCCCCAGGACCCCCGTCCCCTCCCCCCCAGGGCCTCATCTCCCCGCTCCTGGACAGGTGGGCTCCCTTCTACCCAGGGGCCCTTAGTTGCTGAAGGCAGCAGAGCCTGCCTGGCCCATGTCACAGACCAAGGTGCTGGGCCCTCAGGGGCCACAGTCGCTGGCAGGGGCAGGGTGTGGGCAGAGCCTCTCTTGCCTGGGGTCAGGGTGGTGGCCTTTTCCCCTGGCTTTTCCCAGCCCCTCTGAGAGCTGCCCAAGCCCTGTCCCCGTTGGGGCCTCCCTGAGCCAAGCCAGAGTCGTCCAGAGAAGGCTCTGTGGGGCAGCCGGACGTGTCGGGGCAGCCGGCCTGGCCTGGGGCCGTGCCGAGGACACTGGCCGCTGGGCAGTGTCCTGGGCTGCAGCCGCTCTCCCAGACAAAGGCGCCTTGTGTGGCTGAATGGGCATTTATCCTGGAGCCTTCGTTAACTCGGGGCAGCGAGACCAGGCAGGGGCCCTGGCACTGGCCCTCGGCGGGTAAACATGACCCTAGCTGGGCACACAGCAGCGGGTCTGGACTTCCGCAGCCCTGTGTCTGACATGACACCGATGGCAGTGGCGCCCCGTGGGCCTCCTGCCAGGGCAGAGCAAGAGGAGCATGGAGCAGCCTGGGGGACCTACTGAGTCCTCACTGCAGAGAGGAGGAGGCAAGGGCCACAGAACCTCCCAGGATGTGTGGCCCCCGCCACGGAGGGACCCCACCATTATAGATGGAATGTTTGAATCCCCTCAGAATGTATGTGCTAAAGCCGAAACCCCCAAAAGGATGGTATGTGGGGCCTTTGGGAGGTGATTACTATGAGTGCAGTCAGGAGGGTGGGGCCCAGCCACAGAGCTGGTGTCCTGCCAGGAAGAGGAAGAGACCAGAGCACTCAGCCCCTGGAGGACCCAGCGCGAAGGCCGGGGGGCTGTCTGTAGGCCAGAAAGTCCCCCAGACCCTGACAGGCCGGCACCTGGCCTCCAGCCTGAGATCAATGCCACAGCTTGAGTCTGTGGGATCTGTTTTGCCGACCCCAGCAGCAGAATAAGAAGCCCCCAGCAGAGGGCGACCTGCCCCTGCCCACCCACTGCCCAATCATCAGGGCCTGGGCAGGTGGCCCACCGTGGCTCCAGCCCACAGGGAAAAAGTCTCCTCTGAGGGTCCAACTGGGCCCACTTAGCTGCCCCAGAGTGGGGCCCTGGGCTGACTAAGACCCTTCGGCAGGACCGAGTGGGCACCCCCCGGGGAGGGGCTCAGAGCCCTCCTCAGCTTCGTCCAGCTCAGCAGCTGTGGGGACAGGGCTGTCCACTTCCCAGCACACTCCTGTTTCCTGGGTGGCCACCTGCCAGGTCCTGCCCCACTGGGACCTCCTAACAGGGACAAGGGAGGGCCAAAGTCACCCTGACAAACACCAGGCAAGGAGCCTTCTGGATGGTGGGGCGGCCAGCCCAAGGAGTGGCCTTCTGGGTGCCTGCTGGGCATGCAGAGGCTGTAGCCCAGGACACTGCCCAGCGGCCAGTGTCCTCAGCACAGCCCCAGGCCAGGCCAGCTGCCCCGACACGTCCGGCTGCCCCACAGAGCCTTCTCTGGACGACTCTGGCTTGGCTCAGGGAGGCCCCAACGGGGACAGGGCTTGGGCAGCTCTCAGAGGGGCTGGGAAAAGCCAGGGGAAAAGGCCACCACCCTGACCCCAGGCAAGAGAGGCTCCGCCCACACCCTGCCCCTGCCAGCGACTGTGGCCCCTGAGGGCCCAGAACTTTGGTCTCTCCACGCTGGCCACCCTCCTGCCTCGCCCACCCTAGCAGGCCAGAGAGCCCCAGGACAGGGTGCCCCGAGCTCGCAGGCCTGGCCTCCCCAATAGCACCTCCCTCCCCTGCAGCAGGGCACTGCCCTCAGCCCAAGCTGCACCCCAGCCCCGTGGCCTCCCAGAGGCCAAGCCATAGAGGGCCACTGCATGCCCAGCAGGCACCCAGAAGGCCTCTCCTCGGGCTGGCTGCCCCACCATCCAGAAGGCTCCTTGCCTGGTGTTTGTCAGGGTGACCTTGGCCCTCCCTTGTCCCCATTGGGAGGTCCCAGTGGGGCAGGACCTGGCAGGTGGCCACCCAGGAAACAGCGTGCTGGGCAGTGGACAGCCCTGTCCCCACAGCTGCTGAGCTGGATGAAGCTGAGGAGGGTTCTGAGCCCCCCCACGGGAGTGCCCCAGGGCAGGTCAGAGCCTGGGGTGTGCCACAAGGTGGACGGCACGCTCATGGGGCCACTGCTCCCGTGACCTCTGACCCCAGCAGGGACCCCGTGCTTCCCACCCACCACGTCCTCCTGCCTCCACAGTTCCTGGTGCTGTCCAGGCTGTGGCCACCAAGCATAAGGCTAGGCAGCCTGCAGGGGGCACTGTTGGGCTGCCCTGAGCCCCTCCTGGGGCCCACTAGGGCAGTCCCTGCCAGGATACCCCTGGGCCCCAGGCGCCTGCCCTCTCAGCAGACCCTGACTCGCTGGCTGTGGCTGGGATCCTGAAGCGCCCTTACCTGCCCTCGCATCCCCCCTTTCCTGAGGAGGCCCAGCTGCAGGACTATGGGAGGCAGTCACAGCAGGGGACGGGGTGGGGGATCCACCACAGGGCACAGACAGACCCACTCTGAGACACCCCCGTGGTGGGGGGATGTGAGCCCCAGGTGAGTCACCGCCCCAGGAGCGCCAGGCCGCGCACTTCCCCTCAACGTTGCAGAGAAGCAGGCGGACTCCTCCAGCAAGGCCTGGGGCCTCCGCCCAGCCCCCAGCAAGAGGCTGAGGAATGAAAGAGCAAGGGGCAAGCAAACTGCAGGCCGAGCCCGCACTCCCTCAGTCCCACCTCGGCCTCCCGGCAGACCCCCTCCCTCCAGAGCAGTAGGCTAAGGTGAAGCCCCGCCCCCTACTCGGTTGGGGGCCTCCAGGGTCCAGCCCTGTCCCTCCATCGAGTGCCCTTCTGCAGCCCTTTCTTTCCACTCGGCACTTTCCTCAAACCCCACTGTCCCTGAGGGGGGTCCCAGGGGTATGGGGGCAGGGAGGGGAGATGGAACCTAAAGGGGGTGGGGCCACCAGACTGAGGGCTGGGACACGGCCATGTTTATTTCTTCATTCTTCCGAGTTTCGCTAGGTCACATAGGCTGCCTCTGGCCTGGAGCTCCAGGTGTGAGCCTCCACGCTGGGCTTCCGCGCTTACTTCTGATGGGCGCGTGAGCCTGAGCAGGTGTGCAAAGAAGGCTGTTAGCTCGATGTGACACTCACCAGGGGCCTCCTCAAAAAGAAAGGGCTCTAGCCGGGCAGATGCCTGTAATCCCAGCAGCTCAGGAGGCTGAGATGGGAGGATCACAAATTCGAGACCAGAGGCAGTCTATGTAACTTAGAGAGACCCTGTCTCAAAAAAGTAAAAAAAAAAAAAAAAAAATGGGCTGGGGGTGCAGCTCAGTGGTCCAGCACTTGCAAAGCATGCAGGTACAAGGCCCTGGGTTCAACTCCTAGTACTGCAAAAAAAAAGAAAGAAAGAAAGGAAGGAAGGAAGGAAGGAAGGAAGGACAGGGCTCTAATGGCTGGGTGCCATGGCCCATGCCTGTGATTCCCATGACCAGGGAGGCTGAGGCAGGAAGGTCATGGTTCAATGCCAGAGGCAGTGTGGGTAATTTAGTGAGACTCTGACTCAAGATAAAAAAAAAATTTTAAAGGTACTGGGGGCACAGCTCAGCAGTGGAGTGCTTGTGAAACACACAGGAGGCCTGGGTTAGGCCAGTATTGCCAAAAAAGCCTGCAGCCATAGCCCTGTGGCATCTGATCCCGTCAGATCTCAGAAGCTAAGCAGGGTCGGGCCTGGTTAGTCCTTGGACGGGAGACCACCTGGGAACACCAGGTGCTGTAGGCTTGGGAGATGGACCCAGCAACCCACTCCCAAAAATCAATCTGCCATTGAAAGCCCTATGAAGAGCAGAGAAGCACTGACAATAGTGTTTCACCTGTTGTACACAGGGTCACTATGAGTCACATATTGACTTGACAGTACATAACAACAACAACTGCCAAAAAATTAATAAGCGGATAAATGAATGAATGAATGAGTGAGTGAACGAAAGGAAGGGCTCCTGTGGGGGTGGACAGGACAATCCGTGCAATGAAGACAGGCCTGTGTCTGAGCTTGGAGTCCCCAAGGAACTGTCTCCAGCCACTCCTAGCAGAGCAGGGGTTTGTGGGGAGCGTGCAGGGCCCTGCCTGGGGGGCTGCTCTGGCAGGAGGCACAGTCCCTGCAGGACTGGAAGGCCCCCCACTCAGAGCCTGCTCCCAGGCAGAGGGTCCTCCAGGGGAGCAGGAGGAGCTGGGCAGAGTTAGGGTGGACAGCCTGAGGGAGTCCCCAGGGGAGCCCCTTCTGAGCCCTGTCCAGTGTGCCCAGCCTGGCGGGGTGAATCCAGGGCTGCTCCTGGCAGGCCAGAACCGCACGCCTCACAAGGCTTGGCACAGAGGCTCAGGGATCTAGGTGCAGCTGGCCCTTCCTCCTGCACATCTGCCTCGCCCTGCCTGGAGCCTCTACCTGCCCTCCCCATGGCCTGGCCCTTCCGGAGCCCTGGGCTGCAGGACTGATCTCAAAAGGCAGGGGTGGCACTTAGTGCCAGAAGCCTAGGGCTGGGGCGGGGAAAGGGCCTTGGAGCACCCCCACCCGGACACAGTGCCCCCCGGCCAGAGGGGCGGGACCCTGAGACCAGGCTTCCGGATGCACTCATGCCATGTGTCATGAGTACCGAGTGCCCCCTCTGTTCTGGAGACTGTGCCAGGCGAGGTGGAGGTGGAAGGAGCAGAGTGAGGGGACAGACGGGCACACGGAGGCTTGGCAGCAGTAGCATGGTGGCCCCAGAGCAGCAGGAGAGCCTGGGAGAGGCTGGTCCTGAGCTCAGCCGGGCAGCAAGTGGGTGGTTGGAGACCAGAGACCGCCTGGGAGGGTGGCAGGGCATGGGCTGAGAGTCCCCAGGCCTGCACCTAGTCTTTTCTGCACTGCAGGGAGATAGTGGGCCCTTGGAGCCTCAGGTGCCTCTGACTGTGGAAGGTTCCCCGCACCGGAGACCACCCACAACCTCACCCCAGAGGGGCTGAGGCCACGGAGCAGCTCGGCGGGCTGAGGCGGAGTCTCGTGCAGGCTGTCCTTGCTGGGGATGCCCTGAAGAATCAGAAACACATGGCAGCCCAGTGTCCCCACACCCGGCCCTCGGGCAGCTCACCCACAGAGCCAGGCCAGGGTGGGCCCGATGGCAGGGACCGAGGGGCCTCCCTGCCAGGGACAAGCCTTCTAGTCTGAGTCCAGTCACCATGCAGCCAGGCCTGCTGGCGGCCAGGCCCAGAGGACCTAGGGGCTTCCAGGGTGAACTAAGATCCCCTTCCAGTGGCCACCACAGGCAGGCTCCCCCTGTGGACTTCGCTGACAGCCCCTGACCCCGAGGCCACACCCCAGGCCCAGGAGCCCCAGCTGCCCCATGCTGGTGGTGAGGCACAGACCACAGGGACTGGTCCTGCTGTCCACCCCTGCCATGGGGACATGGGGCCCCTGTGGTGTGGGTGGGGCTGGGGCAGCGCCCTGACTCCATATAGACAGCTTTCCAGGGTAGGGGCTCCTGACGGGAGAGGGTCCTGCCCGGCTCCTGGGGGAGCTTTCCGATGCCCAACCCCTTGGTTGCCAAGGAGGTCTGCTGTGTCCCTAGGAGGTCCCGAGTGGTCCGAGGGCCACCAAGGCAGGAAGATGGCCTGCTCTCGGGCCAGCTCTGCACCACCCCACGTGCTGTGGCAAGCTCGCTCCCCCGTGGCCCTGCGAGTGCCAGGTATGGCGCCCCTGCCAGGAACATGAGCTCACTTCACCCTTCAGGCAGGGCAGGGCAGGCCAGGTACTTCCCACCCCACAGCTACGTGACTCGCCCAAGGGCACACAGCCTGCCCGGGGCTCCCCACCCCCCACCTCCCAGCCTCCACTGCCCACCCCTTTCTTCCTGAGACACCCAGGGGGGCCTGAGGCCGCCATCTCTCACGTGCGTCCACACACGGACCGAGACCCTACAGGCAGCTCTATCCTGGGAGCTGGGGACAGTGTGGAGGGTCCTGCAGGGCGGCTGGTGGGCGCATAAGCCAAGACCCAGCACGGGCGCAGAGCACAGAGCTCAGTGGGCTCAGGGCACCAAAGGCTGCAGAGGTAGGGCATCTGCTGTCCAGGGTAGGGGCCCTGGGCCGGGCCTCAGGATCTGTAAGAGGAGAGCCCAGGCCCCAGTGTGGCCCCTCCAAGTCCGGGGCTGAGGGGCCGTCACAGCTGCAGCCGTGGTTATTGACACATTTCTCCTGAGCTCCGCTGGCCAAGCAGGAAGTGCCAGGGGCTCCCCCTGCGGGCTGTGGGCCAGGCTTCCCTGGTGTTTCTGGGAACCCCCCCCACACACACCCAGAAAACAGGAATGTACCCTTGCCCCGAGCCCGGGCTTGTCTGGCTCCAGGTGCCCCACTAGACCCAGCTGACATGCGCGCTCCTCCACCTGGAGACAACTAGGTTGGGGCCTGAGCAGCCTGCTGGGAAAGGCTTCCTGGAAGAGGCGCCTCAGGCCTCGAAAGATGAAGGACCCCGAGGGGAGGGGTCGGTGAGGCCTTGGGCCAAGGGATCACGTCAAGCAAAGGTGAAGAGGCAGAGGAGAGGGGGACCAGGTGGCAGGGGCTCTGAGGGGTCCCACCTACTTCTGTGGCTACTGCCTCCTTGGTGGCCAGGTTCCAGACCCTGTCTTCCACCTGAAGTCCTAAGCTCCAGCCTCAGAACCCAGGCTCCAGTGCAGGGGACATTTGGTCCCTTTAGAGCAGCAGTGCATGGGGTGACAGCCAGCCCCACTGAGGCAATGGTCTGTGAGGCCGAGCCCATCTGCAGGTACCCTCAGCCCTGCGCCCCTCAGGAGAGGTGAAGGGAGGAGCCCCAGCCCCTAGCACAGTGGGGGGACCAGTGCCCACTGTGGCTGAGCCTGGGGATCTTGGCTTGGCCCTCCCCTGCAGGGGGGGTGGTGTGCCTCTGGGAAGACAGCAGAACCCAGCAGCCGCTCCCTGGAGAAGTGTGAGCCCGCAGGCCCTGGGCCATGCAAGCACTTCCTGCTCAGGAACCCATGGGCCCCACCCAGCCGGGGCCAGCTCGTCCTGAAGAGACTAAGACAAGCTCGGAAACAGCCCACAGCCAGGAATTGGACTCCTTAAAGTGGAAGAGGCAGCTCGGAGTGCTGGCTGCAGACAGCAGGCAGGGGCCCCCTGTGGGTGCTCTGACCTCGGGACCCAGGTTCAGGGAAGTAGCAGGCCACAGGGAACACAAAGTGTGGGGCAAGTGTTCACCAGGAAACATCTGATATCATAAGAGTTGCCTTTGGGCTCCGGGCGCCATGGCGCACGCCTATAATCCCAGTAGCTTTCGAAGCAGAGGCAGGAGGATCGCAAGTTCGAGACCAGAGGCAGTCTGCATAATTTAGCAAGACCCTGTCTCAAAAAAAAAAAAAAAAAAAAAAAGGGCCGGGCACGATGGCGCATGCCTATAATCCCAGCGGCTCGTAATCCCAGCGGCTCGGGAGGTGGAGGCAGGAGGATCGCAAGTTTGAGACCAGAGGCAGTCTGCGTAATTTAGCGAGACCCTGTCTCAAAAAGTAAAAAAAAATGGGCTGAGGTGCAGCTCAGTGGTCCAACACCTGCAGAGCATGCAGGCGTGAGGCCCTGGGTTCAACCCCCAGTACCGCAAAAAAAAAGGGCTGGGGATGAAGCTCAGTGGTTCAGCACCTGCACAGCATGCAAGCATGAGGCCCTGGCTTCAACCCCCAGTACCGCAAGAAAAAAAAAAAAAAAAGAGTGGCCTTTGGGACCTGGGCTCTTTGGTGCTGGGGGACGGAGGTCACTTGTTCTGGAGTAAGGGAGCCATGGTAGGTGTTTGAGGGGCAGCAGTTGCCAGGGCCCGTGGGGCAGGATGGCCAGCCTCTGAGGCCCCAACCTTGGCCACACTACATGGGCCCCCTGACCACTCCCAAGCAAAGCATGCTGTGTCTAACCCAGGCTGACCTTGGAGAGATGGGTGTCCTTGCCTTGGGCCTCCTTTGGTCATCTCCAATGGCTGCCCAGCAGGGCACCGCCCCAGGGCTTCTTCCTGCCAGGCAAAGCCCAGCCCAGGAGCCCTCCTGTGTCGGGAGTAAAGGAGGGGACATGGCCAGCCAGGGCTTGTCACCAGCTGAGGTTGGACACACAGCAGGCGAGGGGTGAGCAGCCCATGCTGGGGCCCAGCGCGGTTGCTCCAGAGCAGGGCTACGAGAGCACTCGGCTGGGCGCACAGTAGGTGCGCCACGTGGGCCACTGTATCTGCAGGTCCCTGGAACTGGGGCTGCAGGAGAAGGGGACAGGACTGTGGCAGGGAGCCTTGCAGCAAGCACACGGGAAGCCTCCCTCTGGCACACCGGGGAGAGGCCAGCAGATGACCTGCGCAGGGGGCCGGGACCTGGGGTGGCCGCTGCTAGGAGCCGAGAGGGCCACAGAACTGTGGAACCTGAGCTGAGGGAGTCCTGTCGGCAGCCCGAGGGCAGATGTGGCACCGCCAGGCAGCGGAGGCCGAGGACAGAGATGGCCACTGTGATGTCCTTCATCCTGGCCCAGCTCCCCCAAGCCCTGCGCCTTGGGCTTTACCAACAGGAGCCCAGGTCCTGAGGAGGCCTCTGTCAGCCCCAGGAGAGGAGACGGCCCAGGCAAAGGGCAGGCCCCTGAAAGTCAGGGGACCGAGGACGGCAGACTCCCTGTGAGGAACAGGGTGGCTGCCTGCACAGCCACTTGGCACGAGTCTGTGCCCCCTCATCCCCACCATAGATGCAGGGCCACCAAGGCAGGGCCCTTGGGCACAGCAGCCCTGGGCTCGGGCTCCTCGCAGAGCACTCGGGGACCTCCCTGCCTCGCCACAATGAGAGGAAGCTGCCAACAGAGCCTACCAGGCCTGTTGGAAGCCTCTGGATCCACGTGCCCTCCCACACCCGACGTCAGCACGATCCGATTTCATAACCAGCCTGGATTCTGCCCCACCGAGGAAGGAGCGTACAACCCAATATATTTTAATTATATCTTTGAGGATGGTGAGCACAATTGTTTCCAGATGGGGGCTCTGGACGGGTGCTCTGCCCACTGGGCCTGGGGTGGAGGAGGGGAGCACAGACCACAGGCCCACTCCAAGCTGACCACAGCCCCCTGGCACGGGGAGGGGTGCCCAGAGTCGGCCTAGGAGCCAGCACCGGCTGGGAGAGTCTAGCGCCTGGTCCTCCTCTCCATTTGGCAGATGGGGAAACTGAGGCTCAGGGAAACAGGCTGGGAGGAGGCACTGACTTGTCTGGGAGCACAGTGAGATGTGGTCAGTGTCCTGATCGCAGGCCCTTCCAAGCTGGAAACCTGAGGTGACCTGAGGTGGACCCCAGAACAAGACCGGGCCAGAGCCCAGGGTGGTGCCCAGTGCGACCTACCCAGGAGGCCCTGGGCCTGGCGCAGGGGGTCCTAGGTGCAGCATGGTGTGGGCAGCCCCCACTCCCACTCCAGCTGGGCAGCCAGCAGGGGGCCCTCGGAAATCTGTGAGCTAATAAGACCTGTCTGCTGTCTTCCCAAGCCTGCAGCCTGCATCCGATCCAGTCAGATCTCAGAAGCTAAGCAGGGTCGGGCCTGGTTAGTCCTTGGATGGGAGACCACCCGGGAATAGCAGGTGCTGTAGGCTTGGGAGAAGGACCCGGCAATCCACTCCCAAAAATCAATCTGCCATTGAAAACCCTATGAATAGCAGACAGGCACTGACAATAGTGTTTCCCCTGTTGTATGTAGGGTCGCTATGAGTCGGGCACCTAACAACAACAACAAGCTGTCTTCCCGGCTTCTCATGCCCAGGGAGCCACCTGGTCTGCCGGGAACCTCCCTCATCCCAGCGGCCCCTGCACCTGCTTGGCCAGAGTGTAGCTGCACTTGGACCCCCGAGAAGGCAGGATGGCCAGTCAGAGGGTGGACAGCAAGGGGCCCCATCTTCACCCTGCCCAGTGGAGCCGGCAGCCTTGGGAGGACAAGAGCTTTGGGGGGAGGAGTAATGGCGGGTACAAGCCCTCAGAGGTGAGACCGGCCTGGCCCCAGGATGAGGCTGCAGGGGCTGAGGGTCAGCCCTGGGCTAGGGGCTGCAGCCTCCGGCCTTGACCTGTCCCCTGCTGAAGCCAGCCTGGATGGAGGACACCGGCACACCAACTCAGTGCGCAGCGTCAGTGCTGTGGGCAGCCCTGGCCCTGCCACTGCCTGGCTTCGGTGCCCCCGTGAAATGGGCACAGGGCAGAGAGGGTACAGGGGAAGGAGGGGTGCCTTCAGGGGCAGCCACCTGGGTCACCAACCCTGGCATCCAGACAATGGCTCCGCCCCACTGCCCTGCAGTCCCAGCCTGGCTCCAAAGAGAAGCACACTTTGCCTGGCAGGCCGGTAGCCCAGTGGTCAGCACAAGGGTACCGGGTGCCTGGATACTTGGGCTGGCCGACCATGGAGGGGCGTCTACCTGTGCCCGAAGGGCCCTGGCTGGCCTGGTGGATGGCTGGGTAGACACCGTTCCAGCCTCCAGGTTCCCAGTACGCCTGGCAACCTTGCTGAGTGAGGGGAGGCTGTGGGGGCCAGGTGAGGGCCACGGTGCCCCAGGCTACCGTCCAGTCCGTTCTCCCGCTGCCAGGCCCAGGGCACCCACAGCAGACGTGACCTCATCCTTCTGCCTCACGCCTGCTGGAAGCGGGCGGGGCGGGGGGGCCCGATGGGCCCACCGAGGCAGGCGTGGGTGTTCATTCACACGGCTCTCCAAGGCAGCTGAGTCACCCCTCCCCACCCTCCGAGGCCCTGGCTCTCTGTTCAGGCAGGGGGAGTCGGAGCCAAGCCCCACCTGTGCCAGGCCAGGCCCCTGCTGACCTGGTCCAGACCCCTGTCTCCTTGGGGCTCCCTGGGCCCCAGCCCACGTATGCCAGTAGCACAGGGAGGCACCGTGGTTGGCACCCAGACTGCCCCCAGGGTTTCACCACCTTCCCTGGCCCAGCTTAGAAACCACACGCACCTCCAGTGCCAGCTCCGGCTGGGGATGCCGACTCCACCTCACCCCTCCGCCCCCACGCTAGGCCCTTCTGCGCACATACCCACCTTGCCATGTGCCCACCGCTGTCTGCGTGCCCTCCTCCCTGGTCCCATCCCCCGTGTGCCCACCAGCCCCACCTGCAGGCTCCTCCAGGCCTCGGCTACCATGACACCGCTGAGCCCTCCAAGCCCACCCAGAGCTCACCCACTGCCCCCTCCCCAGGACCCCAGCCCCCCCGGGGCCACGTGTCCTGCCCTCTGCTGCCTTCTGTCCACACGCCCGTCGCCACCCTCCACCCTGCTTGCCTCACCCCGACTCCACCCCCCCGACACCTCCCATTGGCTGTGACCCACCAGTCCAGCTACCCCCAAAGATTTTGACTGTGGGTGTCATCATTGTGCTGTCTCAAGGCGCTTCTGCCCTACCTGGGAGAGACAGTAAATCATCCAAGTGTAGTGGCTACCGGCTAGCTGTGACCAGTGCCCTGGGGATCGTGGGTGAGTGCCATGAGAGCGAGAGGGAAGGGCAGGGGTCAGGACTGCGAGGAGGCGCCATGGAGACAGGCCTAGGGGAGCACGTGTGAGCTTCTGCCGTGGACCAGGAGGGCCCAGGACCCAGCAGACCAAGCTGGGGCTGCTGGGGCGGAGGGAGAAGCCCCGGGGGGTCAGTCCTGCCTGGGACACCCTGCTGGAGCCGCCTTGCCCGATGCAGGCAGGCCTGAGCCAGTGGAGTGGCCACGGCCACTCTCCACCTGCCGTGGGAGGAGTGAGCTACGGGCTGACGGACTCGGACCCCTCTTCCCCCGCGGCTTCCTGCAGGACAGCATCCCCACCTGGCAAGGGACTGCGGGGTCCTTGCCAGCCCCTCCGAGAACAGCTCAAGCCACCTGGCCCCCACAGCAGCCTCCGGAGCCTGGCCACGGAGGGCCCACCACTGCGAAGCCCCTCCCCGCATGGCCAGGCGCTGGTTCAGAAAGCCCCCACGGTGCCACACGCACTCCTGCAACCAGGGCCTCAGGACCTCAGCACGGGGTTGCAGAACCGGCTCAGTGAGACCACATGGGCCAGGAGAGGCCGGCTGGGCAGTGTTGTCTGCAGCCCCCTGCCATGCCCACCCTGGGCCCTGGACCCTCTCCCCTGAGAGCCCGGCGTGGGAGCCCTGAGGCGTGGCAGTGGCTATGTGTGGTCATGTCCGGTCCCCTGGCCTGGCGAGGGACTTGGCCCGGGCAGGTGGCATGGCGACCCTTCTCACACCTGAGAACGGAGACCTAGCCTTCCGTGGGCTAGGGAGCCCCCTGCCAAAGCTGCCCGGGTGAGGGAAGGGCCTAGAATCGGTGCCCAGACTTGGGCCTGAAGGATGGATAGGAGTTTAGGGGCAGAGGCTGGCGGCCACCTCAGGGCACACACCCGGCACTGGAAGTGGTGGGGTCCGGGGTGGCCAGGGAGGGGTGCAGGGCTAGCTGCTGGACATGGAGCAGATCCATGCTGGAGCGTGAGGCAGAGGCGGGGTGCAGGGGGCCTCTGCCCAGCCCTCCTTGCCTGGTCATCCCTGCCTTGCCAGGGCCGGCCACGCCGGAGCTGGGAAAGAAGTTTAAAGCAGGGAGGCTTTGGAGCGCCCTCCTCAAGCCGGCCTTGGCCAGCCAGGTGAGCGCCGGCAGGCCATCGAGGTGACGTCAGGCCGCAGCCACAGGTTCACTGTGGCAGGGCTGAGGCTGGGGAAGAGGGGCTGGCCCGGTGCTGCACAGAGGCCAGAGGCCCTAGAGACCCCCACACCCTGCCCCAGCCAGGATGCGGCCCCAGCCGTGCTGTCAGCCAGATGACGGACTCAGTGATAAGGCTGGAAGAGGGAGGGGCCCTCAGTCTGCCCCAGCCCGTATCAGCCACAAATTCCAGGAAGTCCCTATCCCACGCTGGGACCCCATTGCCTTAACGCGGTGGCTCTAACCCACCAGTCACTGTCCGGTTCACCCTCCCCTCCAGCCCCTGTGCCTGGTCTTCCCTAGCCAGGGGGGCACACTCCTGACTTTAGGGATGAGCTGACTGGGGCTGGGAACCCTCCCCACCCGCCCCACCCACTGCGGCAGCTCTGAGACCTGAGGGAGGTCACGGCTCCCTGTCCTCAGCCAGCCCTGTGTGGCTGAAGCTGGGGAGCCTGGGCGCACAAGGAGGCCCCGAGACAGCATATGTTTCTCAGCAGACCCCTCACCGCCTGGGGCTGCCATCCCAGCACCCCACCAGGCTGGACTCTCCAAGCTCAGCAGGGCCTGCAGGGGGCTCTGGTGGCCCTGTCGGGGAGACTGGAGAACCCCTACTGCGGGAGGGGACAGGCAGGGCTGCCCCATCCAGGAGGCCAGAGGTGGGACAGACCTGGGACAGGCAGTTGGGACACCCGAAGTGTCCTGTGAGCAGGGTGGCCATGTGCTCACCCTCTGGCTCCTGTGTGTGCAGCCCTCGGCTTGGGGAGCTGGGCATAGAAGGGGCATCAGGGCGGCCGGGCTCAGTGGCGCACGCCTGTCATCCCAGTGGCTCGGGAGGCGGAGGCAGGAGGATCGCAAGTTCGAGACCAGAGGCAGCCTACGTAACTTAGCGAGAACCTGTCTCAAAAACTAAAAAAATGGGCTGGGGGTGCAGCTCAGTGGTCCAACACTTGCAGAGCATGCAGGCATGAGGCCCTGGGTTCAACCCCCAGTACTGCCAAAAAAAAGGGGGGGGGTTGGTTATCAGGGCTTGGGTCCCCACTGGAGGAGCTTTGGGCACCCAAGGCTGTAGGGACAGGTACATGGTTCCCCAGCCCTGTCCTTGGCTGTGGGCATCTGCAGGTCAGTGGTGTAACTGAGAGGGCAACAGGATGACCCCTGGGAGGGCCTCACGGGCACGGGAGCGGTAGAGGCCACACGGGTGTGGGAGAGGCAGAAAGATAGCCCTGGAGCGGGCCCTGGGGCAGGAAGCCACCGGGTGTGGACAGGCTCGGCCCTGGGTTGGCTGGGCAGCGCACATGGCGCCGTCGGGCAGATGACTTAATCACAGGCGGGCTTTGTCCCTGGGCACCCGCCCCCCTGCCCGGATCCTCCGCTTGGCCCGGCCGCCGGCCGCACGCCCTCCACCCCCCGCCCGGCTCCTAGCAACCTGCAGCGGAGCATGGGCAAATTCGCGGAGGGACAGGGACTCAGGCTGCTGGGCCTGGGAACAGCTTGGGGGGTGGCCGGGGTGCGGCCAGGGCGGGTCCATCCCAGGCCCTGCTCAGGGGATGCCCGCCCAGCCTGGCCCGTGCCAGCTCCTGAGGAGGGCATCCTGGGAGTGGCTATACCGGCTGGCATCCTGGCAGAGGAGGCGCCAGGGCCAGAGGCCAGCAGGCTGGGGGCTTTGTATGCTGCGCCCCCTCCCTTCCTGGGGCCCCCACCCGCCTGATCCTGTCAGAGCCTTAGAAAGAGAGACAAAGGCCCGGGAGGCCCCGGGAGGGCCCGGCCGCAGGCAGGAGATGGAGCTTTAATGACCGCGCTATAATGGTGGGAGCGGAGGCAGCTCGTTAACCCTGTCGGGCCCTCACGCCCCATGCCAGCCGGGCCTTTCCTGGCCCTGCTGCCACCCTCTTCACTGGCAGAATGACTCAGAACAAGGTGCAAGCCTTTTTTTCCAAAGAGACAGGGCCAAGAGTCCCCCGTCCCGGACCTCAGCCCCCTGCCAGAAGTGCTGGGCAGGCGGAGGGCTGGGTGGGGTGGCGGCTGGACACCGGCCTGGAACACCCTGTGCACCTATCCATCGCCGCTTCCCCCACGCACTTGTGACTTTCCGTTTCCTGACCTTGGAACTGAACTCCAGTCTGGGGCGTCCCCTGCTCCGTGGGAACCTGGCCTCCTCCCGGACAGGAAGCCCTGGCAGCACCCACCCAGGCGGCGCTCTGCGTCGGTCTCCCAGCCCCTCCATAAAGCTGCCTCCCAGAGGTGGACACTTGGAGCCCTAGGGTAGCCATGTCTGGGAGTGAGCAAGTCTAGGCGCCAGATACCATCTCATTCCCCAGGGCCTCCCTGCCTCAGTTTCCCCGTCTCTAAGAGGGGTGTATGGGTGGGGAGGAGGCTGAGCACTGGGGCTTCTTGGCATGAGTGAAGGGGAGTGGGCCGCTGCCATCCCAGGTTGGGGGTCTTGGGTGAAAGGGGCCCTGATGGAGGCCCCACCAGTCCTGCCTGAGGCTCTCATGGAAAGCGGGGGTCGGCCCCAAGTTCCTGTCAGAGCCACAGGGCAGGCAGCCCACAGGCAGCTTGTAGGGCTGGGGGATGGTAGCGAGCAGCCCCTGCCAGGAGGCAAGTGGTAGGCTGTCATGGTGGGGCTGCCTGGGAGGTCCCCAGGCACTCCCGGCTTCCCTTCCCTGCCCACCATGGAGCCCCACCTCCGGGTCTCAGCTCCCTCTAGGAGGAGGCCTGGCCCTGGCCTGGGCACCTCACCCTGCCTCCTTTGGTTGGGGGTTTTGGGATGGAGGGTGACCCCTATGGCACCCTGCCCACCCGGGCCTCTCAAAGAGCTTGACTCAGTAAGCCAGACGTGGTGGTGCAGGCCTGTAATCCCAGTGGCTCGGGAGGCAGAGGAGGAGGATCGCAAGTTTGGGACCAGAGGCAGTCTATGTAACTTAGCGAGACCCTGTCTCAAAAAGTGAAAAAATGGGCTGGGAGCGCAGCTCAGTGGTGCAGCACTTGCAGAGCATGCAAGCATGAGGCCCTGGGTCCAACCCTCAGAACCACAAAAAGAAAAAAAGAGCTTGACTCAGGACACCCCGACTCCGGCAAGAAACAGGGCTCCTCAGTAGCCCTGAAGTCAGTACCAGACGAGGAAATGAGGGCCCAGAGAAAGTAGAGCCTCCCTGACCTCCTGCGCGCCCACCCCCAGGTGCAGGTCCCTGTCAGGCCCACTGCCTCTGCCTGTGCCCCGCCTCCTGCAGGTACTCTGGAGACAGGGGGCGCTGTGATGCCCTTCCTGCTGAGGGACAGCTCACCCAGTGGGTCAGGGGGGAGGCCCAGCCTGCTGCGGCCTGGCCGAGGCAGAGGGCAGTGTCTCTGGAGGCCTCCTCCCCCCTGGACCATACCCCTGGTGGTTAGGAGGATGCCGAGGGGACAGGGTAAGCCCTACCCAGATCTGCAGGGGGGCTGGGCCATGGGCATCCAGGGTAGACACAGAGATGACAGCCCAGGAGCATGGAAAAGGCTAGCCGCAGGGGAGGCCACAGCCCAGTGGTGCCCTGGGAGTCAGGGTGGGCAGGCCAAGAGGACTCACAGAGTTGGGTCTGGGTGGCTGGAAGGACAGACAGAGTCACCGGTGGCGGGGAGTCAGGCAGGGTCAGGGCCAGACGCAGGCATGACCCTGCCCTGGTAGAGTTCGGGAAGCCCAGGGGAGATGCCCATTTGCTGGGTCCAAGCGCGTGGCCTGCACTGAGCGGAGCCTGGGTGTGCCTCCGTGTGCGGTCAGCGTGCTGCCCCCGTGCGCCCACGTGTGCCCCTGTGCCCACATGGAGCGGGGCCTGTGCTCGCGATGCCCCTGGGATGAGCCTGGTGGCGCACAATGACGTCAGAGCTCGTCTTGTGTCTCTGCGCTGTGAGCAGCCCCCTCGGAAGGCTGCCAGCTCCAGTTCACCTGGGAGACATCCCAAGCTCTGCCCACCATGGTGCCCCACCTCCGGGTCTCAGCTCCTTCTAGGAGGAAGCCTGGCCCTGGCCTGGGCACCTCACCCTGCCTGGTGGTCTTGGGATGGAAGGAGGCCCCTATGGGACCCTGCCCGCCCTGGCCTCTCAAAGAGCTTGACTCAGGACACCCCGACTCCAGAAAGAAACAGGGCTCCTCAGTGCCCTCCTGGGCCTCTTCACCAGTGGGACGGGCCGGGGGCCTCATTTCGTGGGGGGCCAGGGAGGGGCCAGTGGGCCTGGCGGGTCAGGGGTACTGCCGCCTGCCGCCAAGGCACAAACAGCCCGGTTTGTTTTCACCCACCGGGTTCCACGGGGTTTCCAAATGCCTGAATGAGGAACGTGGCAGCGCGAGTGCGCAGCGGCGTGAATGGAGCCTGTGAGCCGCCTGGCCGGCTGGGGGGCCGGGATAAAGGGCCCCAGTCATGCCGCCCGGCTGGCCCAGTGCGAGTGTGCTAAGTTGAAGCTATAAATTACCCGCGGCCGAGGCCAGCGCCACCGCAGGCAGGCGGGGCGGCCGGGAGGGGGCGCGGGCTCCGTAAATCGGCCCTTTCACCGCTGGAGGCCGCGCACGAAAGAAAAACTTTGTTTTATTAAAGCAACATCAGGGTTGTGGCCGCCCGGCCGAGAGGCGCCGACAGCGGGGTTGGGCACCCAGCGGGCGGGGGCTCCTGCCGCACCCGGGCCTCACAGAAAGGCCCCTTCAGGAGTGGCTGGTCCTGGGCGCGGGGGCTAGGTGGGGGTCCTGCTGCCGTACCCCAGCCCTGCTGGCCCGCGGCCTCGGCCTCGCCCCCACAGCCGGGGCCTTGTTCAGGCCTCCGATGTCTCCAACCAGCCTGTGCCCGGCCAGGAGGGTGGGCCCTGAGTCTGGGTTCCAGAGCCGGGATCCCCAGAGAGCCACTGAGCCCCTCAAGCGGAGCAGAGTCCTCCCTTCAGTCTGGGGTGGATGCTGGACAGTTGGAGCAGAGAACAGAGTGACAAGGACGAGAGCCCCTGGCTCGGCCTGGCAGCTCGGGCCTGCTCAGTGAAGCCCACCCGGATCCTCTCCAGGGTCAGAGGAGACCAGGGGGCCAGAGGAAGGGACGTGAGGGGTTCAGGAGCCTAGGTGTTCAGAGGACTTCGGCAGCAATGAGCGACGAGGGCCCTTACTGCCACTCTTCCTTGGCGACAAGCATCCAGGGTCCCTGCAGACATAGCAGGCAGGCGGATGGGGAACTGGGGTGTGAGCGGGGCTCACTGCTGGAGGCTTGGGCTACCCTCCTCCCCTCGGAGGCCTGTGGTGGCCCACGCCGCCTCCCATGCCTCTCTCTGCAGCGGCCCCCACCTGCTTGGAGCCTCCCCCAGCCCCAAGGCTACAGCTGTCCCGGGCTGGGGTGGGTCCCACAGTACCAGAGACCTCCTTTCCCCTCTCCCTGCACTGCTGCTGGAGGGCAGGCCTGAGTCTCCCCTGACCTGGCAAGGTGCCACCAGGGGCCAGTGGGACACTCAGGGGTGGGACAAAGGCCCGGAGCTGGGCAGGAGTGGTGTGGGTCCAGGGGGTCTTCTGGTTTCTCATTGGAAGACGGAGCTGACTTTGTGCCCTGGGCCGTCTGGGCTTCCCAGAACCCCTGACTGCAAGCGGGGCCTGATTCAGAGCTGGGGTTCACACTGGGCCTCAACTCAGCGCACAGCTTGCTGATTCAGGGTCCAAGGACGTCCTCTGGAGGCCCTGTCCCTGGTCGCTTCTCACCTCATGCCCTTCCCAGGGTCCTTGGTGCCCCAGGTCTGGCTCGTGGATGAGTGGAGGGTCGCAGGGGCACCAGGAGCAGGAGGGAGCGGATCTGTTGGAAGGAAGGGTCTGCCCGGAAGCAAACGCCATGTTCCCGGGCAGCTTCTTGTCCCCAGCAAAGCCCAGGGGTTCCATTTCCTCTTCCGGCCTGTAGACCCAGCCAGATGAAACCTTCTAACTTCACCAGGCCAGAATGGGGCACCAGGGCTCCCCTCCGGGCTCCTCTCTCTGCCCTCCCCTCCTCGGAGATGACAGAATGGAGGGCCAGCAGGGAACCCCACATGTGGCCCGCCTCTGTGGGCCCCTGTCCAGGAGCCCGCTGGGGGGCGCCAACACAGTCTGAGCATGGCAAGTGTGGCCTGTGTCCCTCGATCCACGCCCCAGCCCCTGCCACATTACTAGGTCCCTGTCCGTGGGGTGCGGAAACTCAGGTCAGCGAGGTAAGAAATGGGCCCTGGAGAGGCCACAGGGTAGTGTGCAAAGTGCCAGCCCCACTGGGGGCAGAAAGTCACATCTGCCTTGGGGGGGTTCAGGGTCCCTAGAACTGGACAGGCCGGTTCTCTGACTTGGGCCAACACCTCAGTGGAGACAGACCACAATCTGTGGAAAACAGACACTGGAATCCAGGGAGCAATGGGCGTGCAGTGGCCAGAAGAGGGGGTGGCTGGGGAGGGCTTCCAGGAGGAGGCGGCTCTGAGTTGGGTGAGGAGCCAGGCAGGATGGCCCAGTGGTGCCTGGCCCTGGGGTAATCCAGCCCCAGTGAGGAGGCAGGTGGGGGAGACAGGCCACAGGGTACCACAGGGACTTGGGTTCGAACTCAAGGGGCACCACAGCCCCTGCAGGTGCGGAGCGATGCAGGGAGGAGCTCTGGCTGGCCACCGAGAGCTCAAGTCGGGGTGCCAGCCAGGGAGCCGCAGGGCCCTTGCAAGGCACACTGGGAGCCATGGCAGGGACCCCCACACCCTTCTGCCCTGCCTCGGCCGCGGGGCTCCTGCCTCAGGTGGGCAGAACCCAGGCTGGCTGGAGGCTGGGTCCTTCCAGGACACTCGAGGGGCAGGGCCTGGGAGGTGGCTGTGCCCTAGGGATCAGCCAGCAATCGGTCACCACCCAGAAGATGAAAGGCCCTGCCCCTAGGCCCCACGGTGCCCTTTGAAGGCTGTGGGAATGCCTGCAGGGCAGGCAAGGCCCGGGAGGGGGGGCTGCTGCAGCTGGGGCCTGTCAGAGGCCAGCAGGCACTGGGGGTGGGGGGGAAGTGCACCCCTGACCCAGCCTGGAGGAAGGAACCCAGTAACCAGCACTTCCACATCCCCATGGCTGCTAGAGACCCCGGGACCCAGAGGGTGGAAGGGCTCCCCAGTGGTGGCCCTTCAGACCTGGGGCCGGGCCCAGCCCAAACCACAGGGCCCAGGAGAGGACAGGGCCCAGAGCCCCACCCCCACCTCCACTCACAGGTCCAGGCCCAGCAAACTCTGGGGCTCCCATCGACTCTGTGGTTAGCACGGAAGGGAGCTGGCCAGCCTGGTCCCTCCCTCCTTAGGCCAGGCACTGTGTCAGGGAGATGCCCTGCCCTGGGCCCCTGATGGCCTGAACCCTGTCGGCCGGTTGGGATGGGGGCAGCTCCCGAGGACCGAGGACAGGGGTGGGGCCTGTCGCTCCCCAGGGCGGGGCTGAGGCTGGAATGTTTGCGATCACTGTTTGCCCGGGGTAAGAGTGGGGGTGGGGGGTCCTCCAGGGCTCGTGAGGCCCAGCTGGGTCTGCAGCCCGGGCGGCCAGGGAGGCGGAGGGACCCCAGGGCCAGATGGGGAATTCCAACCGGGCCTGGACACAAAAGGGCCCCCCCAGCCTCCTCGAGACCACTGGAGACCCGCGCCCAGCCCACAAGGACGCGCTCGGCCTGCGCCTCCCCCGCGCACCCGCCCCTCCCGGGGCTTCCCAGCCCGGCGCGGAGATTATGCAAATCCCCGGCGGCTCCTTAATTAAATCCCTAACGAGGCGCTGGGGCCGGGCCAGGGGCGGTGCTGAAAGCCGGGGTCACGCTCCGGAGGGGCCGCCGTCTGCGCCGCGAGGGGCCCGCGCCCGATCGAGCCTGGGAGCCGCGCGCGGAAGGGCGGCCCGGGGCCCTCGGCCTCCCGGCCTCCCCAGCCTCCCCGGCCTCGCCCGCGCGCGGCTCGGAGCCCGCGTGGCCGCGCCGCGGCGTCCGGGCAGGACGGGGGCGAGGGGGCCGCAGGCGGGGCAGCCGTCGGGCCAGGGCCCCCCGCGCCCCGCGCTCCCCTTTCAGCCGCCTGTTGTTGGGCCAACAGCTCGGGCCGAGGCCGCCTGAAAGGCCTGGATTAGCGAACATTAGCGGCCTTTGAGCGGCGCCCGGGGCGCCCCTTCCCGACCACGCCCCGCGCGGCCGAGCCCTCGCCCCCTGCGACTCCGCGCGCACGCGACGGCTGGGGCGCGTGCAGGGAGCCCAAGCCGGTGCGGGGACCTGGGCGCCCACCCCGGGGAGCCGCCCTCTGGGGCGCGGGGAGGCCAGGCCCCCTCACCTCCCGTCCTCCTTGGCTACCAGGAGCAGGCCCCGCCCGGAGTCCAAGGTGGTCTTCAGGTGTGGGGAGGCGAGGGGCGTGCTGCTTGTTCCCAAGGGCCCGAGCGACGCCTCCTCCAGCAGCCTGCCAGGGTTTCCCAAACTCCGCTCTAGGCCCCTGCCTCTGTGCCTCACTGCTCACTTCTTGGCCCCTGGGGTAAATGGGCAAATTAGCACCCCTTCTCTGGTCTCACCCTTTCCTCAAAAATAACCTATGGGCTCTGGGCCCAGAGGAGGGTTGCAGATGGGAGGATACTCCCCAGGCAGAGCTCGGGCACCACGTGCACTCGCTGGACACCCCGCTCTCCCAGGCAGAAAGGTGTTATTATCACACCCATGTTACAGATGGGGAAAATGAGGCAGAGTGGTGGAGGACCAGGCCTCCAACCGGTCTGGAGCAGGACTTGAACCTGAACTCCACACGAGGGAGGATCTTGGTTCCCATTGCCACCTGGCAGGAGCCCTCAGCTGCCCACCTGTGGAGGGCAGTGGTGAGCATAGCCGGACTGGGCACACAGTGCGCACCCTAGGCCTTATGGCCCCTGCTCCAACCCACACTGGGTCTCCATTCTGATCCCCCTGGGGGCTGGCTGGCACCTGCAGCCTGGGCCCTGCCCTCAGCCACCCGGCCTTGAGGACAGGTGTATACACGCGCATGCATGCCCCCGCACGCATGCCCCCGCACGCTCGGCCGCAAGTGCCCCCACCCCGGAGAGTAAACATCTTCACAGAGGAAGCAGCCGCTCTGAGAAAAAATGCCGCCAAACCTGACCCTGGCGGGCGGGTGGGCGGGCCTGCGGGGAGCTGGCGGCCCAGGGCAGCCTTCTCTTCTCCCACCCTAGAGTCACATTGGCCTCTCGAGTTTGGTGGTAAAACATTGACAGTCTCTGCCCACGGCACCCACATGGGTGGTGGGCGGGCAGGTGGGCTGCTGAGAGTCCTGCATCCTGCAGAGCCTGGAGGGCCTGGCACTGCCTCCTCGCCTGCCCCATGTGCCCCGAGGTCTTGCCTGACAGACAACCAGGCCATCCCACCTGGACACCCACCCAGGGCCCACATGGGTCAGGACCAGCTGAAGACACACATGGGCTCAGGGGACGCCCCTGCCTGGGGAACTCCACAGGACTGCAGAAGCCGGAGGCAGAGGGTCCCCGGCTGTGCTGGGCCCCACTGGGATGACCGTGAGCCCATGAGCCCTGTGTTTGCTGGCTGGGGGAGTTGAACCAACTCCCACCCGGTCACCTCTGGAAAGGCAGGAGTGAGGCCAGCCTCAGCCCCCACGGCCCCCACTCTCTGGCCAGGACGAGGACAGGCCTGGCTGGATCCTATGACTTGGAGAGCCCATGGGAGCCTGGGCCTTGCTTTGGGAAACCCTGATGGAGTAAGGACAGGGTCGGTGTGGGGGTGCAGCTGCAGGGCTGCCCCACAATAGGCCCAGTGGCAGCGGAGGACCTGCTGCACCCCTAGCTCATTTTTTTTTTTTACTTTTTGAGACAGGGTCTCGCTAAATTATGTAGACTGCCTCTGGTCTCGAACTTGCGATCCTCCTGCCTCTGCCTCCTGAGCTGCTGGGATTACAGGCGTGTGCCACCACGCCCGGCTCTCCCCTCTAGAAGTTTCTAGAGCATCCAGATCAGCTGGGACTGCTCTTCTGAGTCCACCCCAGAAGGGGTGTCCATCCAAGAGGAAGGTGTGCCCTAGGTCAGTTGGGGTCCATCTGGCCCCTCTTTTTCTGCCTGGAGATGACAAATTGGGTGAGGGAAAGAGGAACGATGGTCCCCAGGGTCCTGCAGCCATGGGTCCCCGGAGAGGGGCAGCCAGCCCCCCTGGAGCCCCGAGGCAGTGGCCTCGCAGTTGTGCTAGTGTCCATGCGTGGCCAGGCCAAGGGGCAGTCCCTGAGAGGGCCAGCCTTGAGGCAGCCTGTGGGGGTCCCAGAGGTCCTGGAGTGGCCAGCCATACCCTGGCACCTGCCCCGAATCACGTTCCCGTGCCCTACTTTACCCACCCTACTTTACCCCCATGGGCTGGGATTTAGCTCAGTTGGTAGAGCGCTGTGCTGCAGTCTCTGAGGTCCTGAGTTCAATTCCCAGCACCGAAAAAATGGGAGAAGGACCTGGCAATCCACTCCCAAGGCAATCCCGAAACAGTCAGCCATTGAAAACCCTATGAGGGTCGCTATGAGTCGGATACCGACTCAACAGCTCCTAACAACAACTTTACCCACAGGCACCCATGACAGGGCCGTGGGAGCCCAGCGCTCAGCAGGGGATACAGGGAAGCAGCGGCTGGATGGCCTGGCGTGGACAGGGCACACACAGGGAGGGTTTCCCAGGACTCACGGGCACTGGGCACAGGCTGCACAGGTTGGGCTCTAGGGTGGGCCTGGGGCCAGCGCCAGGGCCCCCTCGGCTGCCTCCTCCCGGGCGGGCAGTTTTAATCAGCGCTCGCTGGGCCATTGAGCCTCTGCTAATCTGGGGCCTCCGCCGCCCGCAGGCAGCTCAGGCGGGCGCCCCCTCCCCCTGCAGCCGGGCACGGGGTCCCCGGGTTCTCACGTCCCGCCGGCCCCAATTAAAGCGAGCTCGGCGGGACTGCCGCTGTGCTAATGAGCTCTGTGGGCCGCTGGGCTCGGCGCCAGGGGGGTGCAGGGCGGGGGGTGGGACGAGGAGGCAGGCCAGGAAGGGTGGCTTGGGTCCATTCCCAGGGAGTGGCCCAACCCCCTTGGCCCACCTGCGGGGCCGAGCTCTTTGCCCCCCCATGGGGGTTGCCTGTCTGGGTGCAGCCCTTGCCGGGTCTGCAGCCCCCTACCAGCTGCAGGCACTGCCCTCAGGAGTCAGGATGCCCTCAGACAGGCAGGAGCCGGCTTCCCAGGCTGGGCTTCCCCACCTGGATGGGCGAGCTCCTTGGCTTGTTCCCTAGGCCCCCGCGTGGGTGCCTGCCCTGGCCCCTTTCTGGGGCCTGGCACCACGGGGTGCCCCCTTAGTATTTCCCTCAGAGGTGTCGGACTCTCTGCCTCGGGCTTCCGCGGGCCTGTGGAGTGCCCCAGCCAGGGGCGTCCCCTGAGCCCGTGTGTGTCCTCAGCTGGTCCTGACCAATGTGGGCCCTGGGTAGGTGTCCAGGTGGGATGGCCTGGCTGTCTGTCAGGTGAGGCGTTGGAGGAGCCCATGGCCCTGAGTCCCCGGGTTCTGCAGCTCTGAGTAGCTTAGGGGGCCAGAGCAGGACCAAGGGAATTTGCCAGAACCTTCTCTGGCTCACCTGGGCTGCCCAGCCTGAGCCTGAGAGGGCTCTGGGGCTCTGTGGGGTTTGTGGACCTCCCTCTAACCACGGTCTTCAGGTCACTCAGGGCCTGGGGCCTGGACAGGGGCCTGGGCTGGGTTTGAGCCCCCCATGGTGAGAGGCCCTGCCCAGCACGCATGGCTCCTAGGGCCAGGGGCCTGGAACGTCCCTGGGCAGAGTGGGTACCATTGGGCGCTGATGGATGGGCGGTATGTGCTGGGGAGAGGGCTCCATGTTCACAGGGGGGGAGTCACCACCAGGAGCCCCCTCCCTGTTTCCCGACCTTGGAGGATAGCCCTCTCTGGGCTCCAGCTCAAGGCTTGGCGGGGGGGGGGGCCCTTCTCCCCAACCCTCACGGTTTGGGGGCCTCCCCAGTTTTGTGTCGTGGCTTTGGGGCCTTAGACTTTGAAGGGGGGGTGTGGGGCTCTGAGAGGCCCCGGGAGAAGCCACAGGCAGCCTTTTGAGGTCTCAGGGCAGGCCTGGGGGCCTGGAAGCACCAGCCTCAGCCTCCGGGTCCCAGCAGCAGGCCACGCCCCTGCCTCTGCTGACCCAGTGCATACACAGGGCCTCTGCCCTGGGGCACACAGCCCTTCAGGGACACACATCCACTCGTGGAGTGGGCCCCACACCGACACGCAGCCCCTGGGTGAGCACAGGCCCCAGGCCTGGGGGGTCTGGCCCGGCCCCCTGGGCAGCATCGGGATCAGTAAATATTTGTGGTGTGTGGCAGTGGAAACTGAGTTTGTTCACAGGGATCTGGAGGCCACAGAATGACCCAGTTTACTTGGAGGCTCAGAGCCACGGAGGCAGAGGCAGGAGGTTGATCCAAGCCAGCTTTGGGCCACACAGGGATATGGGTGCTGGGCACACAGGTCAAAAGACCCAGCAGTGCAGAGGGACCCAGAGAAGGCCACCGCATGGCAGTCCCAAGCCAGTCCCTGGCCTGCTCACTCATTCCCCACCCCCATCACAGAGGGGGAAGCTGAGGCCACAGGAGCAGGTCACGGGCACTGCAGGGTGCCTGCGGGCCCCTCCCTTTGGGGCAGAGGATCGTGGCTGGGACCCACCAGGGCCCCGGGATTGTACCGGCCTTACCTCCCTCTCCACCACCTCCACTCAGGCCACTTTGTGTGACTGGGGACAAGAGCCCGTGGGACAAGGGGGGTCCTGTGTCCTGGAAAGGACGGCCCTCACCCCAGGTGTGGCTCCCCTCCCTCGGGGTGCCCTGGGGCCTGGGAGTGGGGGAGGGCCCTGGAGCCCTCCGTGAGAGGGGACTGTCCTCGCCCCGAGAGACACTGGTGGGAGGCAGGAAGGGAGCCCACGTCTCACTTCCCACCCCCTCCCCAGCCCGGTCCCTCTGAGCCCTCGCTCTGCCCAGCTGGAGCCTGTGCCAGCCCTTGTTCCCTGGACAGCCGGTGAGCGCGGGAGGTGTTATCTGCGACAGCCACAGAATGGACTCGTCGCGCCCAAAGCAGGTGTCGGCGCCTGGGAAGGGGCCAGCTCGAAACCCAACTCGCCTGCTGCAGACCTGGAGGGCCGTCCCGGGAGACACAGAGATTAGCCCGACCCTTGTCCCTGTCCCTCCCCGGGCCGATCTGCCCCAGATATGGGCAGGGGCCAGGCCCAGGGGCCCAGAGCCGCTTCCAGGGAGAACAGCCCCACCGGTCTCCTGGGGGAGTGCGTGCCCGCGGCACCCCGGCTGGGCCTTCCTCTCAGATGGCAGCGGATCTGGGACAGGCCGGACGGACGGAGGTGGCTCCGGTGTTGGCTTACTGGACTGTTCTCACACTGCCTCCCCCTGGGCGTTCTGGGCCCAGACTGTCCCCAGGGGCTGGCCGCAGGGCAGGCCAGCTGACAGACAGGCTGCCTGGCCTCTGCCCAGAGGTGGCCTCTCCTTGAGCCCTTTAGTCCCCCTCGCTGGCCACCTGCCTCTCCTTGCGCAGAGTCCAACGGGGCTGTGGCCGCTCTGAGAAGCCCCTTTTGACCCCACGCACACCCCAGCGCAGGCCTTGTCCCTCCTGGCCTGACCTCCGCGTCCTCCTCTCCTGAGCACCGTCCTGCTGGCCGAGACAGGGCCTCCCAGGGAAGGTGGCTGAGCCTGGAATCTGGAAATGCGGTGCAGGCTGTTGTGCAGATGCAGGGCCTGTCATTCACATCCCCATGGCAGACCACGGCCCAGGGACCCGGAGGGCGCACAGGGCCCAGGCCCGCCACACCTCACCCTACTGGAACACAAAACCCGGCTGACTCTCACCTGGGGCCCTAGGGAGTGGTGCTGAGGGCCACGGGCTCCGGAACTTTCTGCTGGAGCTTGCTCTCCCTGCTGCTGGGCGTGAGGCCCCGATACCTGGCCAGTTCCAGGCAGCAGCTCTGCCTGCCATGGCCTTCCTGACTCTCTTCTCCCTTCTCCCTGTCTCTCTCTCCCCCCTCCTCCTTCTTTCTCTCTCTCTCCCTCCCTCTCTCCCTCCCTCTCTCTCTCTCTCTCTCTTCTCCCTTCTCCCTCTTCCTCCCTCTCCCTCTCTCTCTCTCCCTCTCTCTCTCCCTCTCCTTCTCTCTCTCTCTCCTTTCTTTCTCTTTCTCTCTTTTCCTTTCTGTCCTAGAGTCTCACTCTGTTGCCTTGGCTGATATGGCACCCCGGGACTCAAGTGATCCTCCTACTTCAGCCTCCCGAGAGCTGAGGGGTAGAGCGCACCACCCCACCTGGCCCCCCTCCTCTTGTCGGCAGTGACCCACTTCCTCTGGGACAGCTTGCTCTGAGTGCTGTGTCCTGACCTCCTCACCGAGGCCCGCACCAGCCCTGTGCTCTGCCTGAGGCCCCGCCACCTGCCTTCCACCCGAGCCCCAGGCCTTGGCACAGTGCGGTGACCGCAGGTGCCAGCTGGAGCTCTCCAGGACCTGTCCCCAGTGGCCTCCTACTACCTGGCGTTGCTGTTCCCAGAGGCCAGCACCCCCAGGGTTACACCCCACGTGGGCCTTCTCCAGATGCCAGCCTGGGGGTCCAAACCAACCAGCTCCGAGCTAAGTCGAGCCTGGGGCTGCGGCTGCTGTGGATGGGGCCACCGTCCGGCTGTGGTCAGTCTCAGGGCAGGCTGTTGGCCGGCCAGTGGCAGATGCAATGCCTGTGGCCCAGCTGTGGGGCGTGGAGGGCAAGGGACAGAGCAGAGGGTGCCACGCAAGCGGCAATGTCCCCCTTCCCACGGAGGCCCCACAGCCCAGGGCTGCCGTGGGAGCAGCCTGAGGCCAACCCCGGGCAGTGGGCACTGCCCACAAACATGGCAGCAGAGCAGTAGCCTGTGGGGCAGCAGGACGCTGGACACTGTGCAAGGGACCCTGGGGCAGGGAGTGGAGTAGCTCAAGCTCTTGAGGTCCCGCACAGGTTGACCTCCAAAGGCTTTGGCATCGAGGACAACGTCCCCAGGGGGAGCTGCCCTGGCACCAGCAGGTCAGGCCAAGGGGACCTTTGCATCCTGAGCCCCACAGGTGTCCAGGGCGGTCAGCCGTAGGTCTGGGTAGAAGGCTCCTCGTGGCCTTCAGTCTTTCTCTACCTGCAGCGTCCCAGCCTTCTTGGCCTCGCCGCCCAACCCAGCTGTGGAGACCTCGGCAGTCACAGGGCTGGGGATCAGCTGGGAGGCAGCTGTGCAGCCCAGCGGCCGTGGATGCAGGACATGCAGATGGCTGCAGCTGCCTGCTCTCTCTCTGCTGCCCACGAATGGCCCTGTTTGTATCTGGGGCGGGTGCCGGTGCTCAGATGACGTGGCCGGTGCTGGGTCAGCGACCCTTGGCCTGGCAGCAGGAAGCCCCCCTCCCCTCTTCCAGTCTGTGAGCCCAGGACACAGCGCCGGAGGCCCAGGAAGAAACATGCCCGCGCCTTGGGCTGTCAGCTGTGCTCAGGCCTCCAAGCACACCTCCACCCGGAAGGCCTCCAGGAACAAGAAGGCCCCGAGGCTTGGCTGTCCAGCTAGCCCTGCAGCGGCAGTGGCTTCCCAGGCTCATAACCCAGTGTAGGCATCCTGCTGTGAGAGGCTGTGTTCTACGGGGTTGCCGGGCTCTGGCAGTGAAGGGACCCAAGTCCTTCTCTGAAATGTGCCCCACCTCCGCCCCACACCCACTTAATCTGGCAGCCAATCTTCTCACTCAACCTTTAAGACACTTGGCAGGAAGATGGGTGGCGGTGCCCACCTGTGATCCATCCCAGCACCAGGAGGCTGAGGCAGGAGGATCGGAAGTGCCAGGCCAGCCTGGGCTACACAGCAAGACCCTGTCTCAAATAAACAAAATCCAAAAGACACCTACTGGTGTTCAATCCCCAGTGCCTCCTCACCCCAAAAATGTTTAAATAAATGTAAAAAGATATACCCATGGTCTAACACTTGCAGCCTTCCCTGGCTACCTCCTGGTCAAGGGCCCTGTCCCTCTGGCAGGCATCTGCACTCTCCTCCTCACTGGTCTTGAAGCCCTCTTCCCTCCACCACAGCTTCCGGAAACCTTAGTTTAGGCCAGGTGGAGTGGCACAGGCCTATAATCCCAGCCACTCGGGAGGCAGAGGCAGAAGGATCGCAGGTTTGAGGCCAGAGGCAGTCTGTGTAACTTAGTAAGGCCCTGTGTCAAAATAAAAAATCAAAAACAGGCTAGGAGCGCAGCCCAGTAGTGGAGGGCTTGCCTACTGTGTGCTGGGTCCAGAATTTAACCCCTCAGCATTGCAAATAAATAAATAAATAAATAAATACATACATACCTTAACCAAGTCTCACACCTTACTGGCCAGCCCTGGGGGGTTCCCATCTCACTCCACCAAAAGCCTTTTTTTTGGGGGGGTGTACTGGGGCTCTGACCCAGGGCGTCACGATTGCATGCTCTGCAAGTGCTGCACCACTGAGCTGCACCCTCAGCCCATTTTTACTCTTTTTTGACACAGGGTCTAGCTAAATTACGCAGACTACCTCTGGTCTCGAACCTGTGATCCTCCTGCCTCCGCCTCCTGAGCTGCTGGGATGACAGGCGTGCGCCCCCGCGCCCGGCCCCACCAGCTCATGGGTGACCCTCTGTCCTCAGACTTGCCAGCAGCCCCCACCTCAGGTCCTCATAGGGCCCTGGAGGCCTCCTGGACACCAGGGTGGTGTGGTTAGGGACCTGGCTGTCCCCTTGACCCACCCTCTGTTGGCCGTGGTGAAGACATTCTGCAGCTTGGCCAGCCTGTGCGGGCGAGGCAGCCGCACACATCAGGATTTCCCTCTCATTCCCTCTCGGGGCTCACCGGGGATCATGCGGGGGCGTGGGTCGCTCCTGGAAGGCTCACACTTGGACCTGGACTGGGAGTGGGCGAATGTGCCTGAGGACCCCCTCGGAGGCCACTAGCTGGCCCTGTGCCCCACCTCCGGCCTGGGCCCCTCTCCACCCCCACAAACACACACCAGACTTTCCTCAAACACAGCCCCGTTTCCATTTATGCTGTTGATTGTCTGCTTGGACAAAGGCCCCTTTCAGGGACGTCAGAGGTTCAGCAAATAAATAAATGAATGAAGTCGTGGCAGAGGAAGAAGAGGTGGGCTGGGCTGGGGGCAGGCCAGGATCCCCGACAGCTGGCCCAGCCCGAGCGGGCCCTGGGGAGCAGGAGGCGTGCCCACTGGCTGAGGATCCAGGCTGTGTTCGGGAAGATCTGGGGTGCGAGGCCAGGGGCTCAGGACAGTCACCCCCGGAAGCTTGTCCCTGTGGGCCACTGTGCAGAGGTTCACGGGGGTGGTGCCTGCAGGGGGCTCCTTGAATGTGTGGACCCCCAGGAACACCCTCCCAGAGCCCCCTTAGACCTGAAGATGACCATGGCCGGGGAGTGACCCCCTGGTGGATATGAGCTCCTACAGGGCCAGCAGGACATGGCCGGAGCCTCCTCCTGGGCCGTGACTCTGAGTCCAGCAGCCAGAGGATGCATAGCGAAGGGAGGTTGACGTGGAGGCAGCTGGGTCCACCCCGGCTCTGCCCCTGAGGCCTCTCTGCAGCCTCCCCGGCCACGGGGCTCAAAGGGGCAGAAACCTCAGATGTGGCCTGAACCCCTCTGTGCTCTCACTCTGGGCCCCTGAGGCCCCTCCTGTGGGGACCTAGAGAGGGTGAGGACCTGGCTGAGCTGGTCTGCAGGACCACGGGCCACCAGAAAGCAGACTGCAGTCAAAGCCAAGCCTGGCGGGCAGAGACCTGTGCAGGAACCGTGGTCCTGGCTTCCAGGCCAACGGAGCCAGACCGAAGCTGGGTGGTTGATAAAGAGGGCCGGGGTGGTCCAGGAGGACTGCCGGCAGGAGGAGGCAGGGAAATATACCTGCAGGAGAAAGCTGGCTGGGACTGGTGGGAGCTGGCTGGCAGGTTGCACCGCTGGCCAGCCACTCCACTCTGGGCCTGGCCAGGTCCCCAGGGCAGTGCTGACTCCTGGCCATCCCAGGGACAACAATGGCTGGCATTTAAATTCCAATTGAGTCGAGCCAGAGTGGCCCCGGGCGTGAGAACAGGAGCCCCCCCAGCCCCGGCCCCGCCCGCCACATTCCTGCCTCCCCAGAGATGGCCGTGGCCAGCCGTCGCCAGGGGGCCGGGAATGCAGCGTTCAATGGAAAGGGACAAGGGCCCATTGAGCAGTGACGGGCAGGATTGAGCCGTCAGCGCCCCCCAACTCGGGACCCCTCCTTGGGCCCCGCCCCTCCCCCGAGCATCTCTGATGTCAGCTGCTCCCGTGGACCCCACTCCTGTCCTCCTGCGGCTGCTGGCACGCAGGCCGGGGGGCCTTGACCGTATCATGCTGCACCCCTGCAGAAAACCCTGGCTACTCAGCGCTGTCCCCTCTCGTGGGGCCCCTCGGCCCCAGAGGCCAGTGCCCTGCTGAGCCCCGGGCCGTGGTGCCCCAAGGCTGGGGTCAGCTCCTGCGTCTGAGGAGCTGAGGTTGCGCACGCTGCCCAGGGCCCGCAGGCCTCTGTCGGGGGAGATGGCGGAGGCGGCCCCTGCCCCTGGGTCCATCCACGGACCAGGTACTGGTCTGAGCAGCATCTCCCTTCCACCCGACAGAGCCCGCCGCCAACCCTGGGCCACCGGCCCTGGGCTCAGCCAGCTCCCTGGGTTTCTCCCCAGCCTTGTCCCCGTGGACCTGCGTAAGGCCCTTCCCCCGAAGTCCAGGGGGGAACAGTGCCCGGAGGATGCCAGGGTACCTGAGCGTGGCACCGGCAGTCCCCGAGGAGGTGGGTGACCAAGAAGTGTGAAGGCCATGCCTGGCTTCAGAGGCCTCATGTCAGGGAGGACAAGGCAGTGGCTGGGGCTGGGGAGGTGCCAGGGGCCCTAGAGACACTAGCTCATATACTGCCAGGGACCGTGAGTCACTGCCCCCCACCTCCCTGTCCCCTCTGTCCAGGGTGGGCAGTCTGCCAGGTGTGGTGTCATCTCATGTGGACACGGGAACCGTGGCCCAGGTGAGCAGCGGGACCACACGTAGTCAGGGCCCCCTGTGGACCACCCACCCCAGGGTTGCTGCTGGCATCCGTCATCCTTGCTCTCAGGACCTGGCCTTGGCCACGGTGATGTGGCTGAAGATGGAGGGCAGCCAGCACCATGTGGCCCCCGCACATTGCACAGTGCTCGGAGCCCAGCCCCAGGCCACCTATATTTGCCCAGCCTGGGAGGGCAGGGCCTAGGCCCACAGCACCCACAGCAGCCCAGGCACAGGACCGGACAGGGTGGCCATGGAGTGAGAGATGCGGCCGTGAAGGCACAAACGAGCGAATGAGCAAATGACCATCCCGCCAGCCTTCTGCCTGGCTCCTGGTCCACAAATGAGCTGCAGTGGGACTGGGGCGGGCTGGGGGCCAGGGCCCTGTGAGGTCCCCAGGCCTGTCGCATCCCTGCCCCATTGTGAAAGCAGCCTGAGGCCCAGAGCCGGCGGCCGCCTGACCCCTCACCCAGTCCTGGGCAGACAGGGGCCTTGGCCCAGACCCCTAGAGCCAGTCTGGCCCCACTGTGCAGCCATATGTGGTCGGCCTTACAGGAGCCTTTGCCAGGCACATGTGGGAGGAAAAGCCCTGGGCCTGGTGGATCAGCAACGTGGGCTGGGGCCACGGGGGGCTGGGCTCCTCTGCAGCCAGGTTGGCAGGGTGAGGGGTGTGGCTGCTTGGCCTGCTTTGGCGGCAGTCCATGCCGAGGGTGCCTCGCCTGTCCCTGGGGTGCTGTGTCAAGGGGTCAACACCTGGCTGCCTGAAGGCTGAGCTCGCCTCTGGCTCTCCTTCCCAGGGCTTTTGGGCCTTGGCACAGGCTGTGCCGGGGGACGAGGCCGGGCCTAATGGGCAGTCTGTCCCTGGGGCGTGAACAGGGGTGGCTTTGCTGGGGGGTGCGATGCGGTGGGTGGGGGGCTGGGCACAGCTCTGAGGAAAGGGTGACCAGACAAAGGCCCTGAGGCAGCGTGCACCAGGTGTGTCTGAGCTGCCTGAGGGGAGGGGGTCCAGGTGGTTCTGGAAGCCCAGCTGTGTGAGGAGCCCAGGAACCGGAGGGGTACAAGTTCAAGCAGGGTTACATAGGACCCCAGGCAGTCTGGGGAGGTGACTGAGGGGGCAGCGGGGCTGGGGGAGACACACCAACATCCAGCATGGGGGGCCCTGAGGCCAAGGCAGTTTGGGGAAGATACGGTAGCAGTGCCTGCAGCTGTAGCCCTGTGGCATCCGATCCCGTCAGATCTGGGAAGCTAAGCAGGGTCGGGCCTGGTTAGTACCTGGATGGGAGACCACCTGGGAACACCAGGTGCTATAGGCTTGGGAGAAGGACCTGGAAACCCACTCCCAAAAATCAATCTGCCATTGAAAACCCTATGCACAGCAGAGAAGCATGACAGTAGTGTTTCGCCTGTTGTATGTAGGGTTGCTATGAGTCAGATACCGACTCAACAGCACCCAACAACAACAACAACATGGTAGCAGTGGTGTTGGGAACCGGGTCCCCGCCCACCCACGGCCTGGCCTCACGCCCATGGACCCAACCTGGCCAGCCTTTAGGTGCCGATGTCCTGCTCAGTGTCCCTCTGCCGTCCCTCGGCTAGGGCATCTCGCCAGCCCAGAGCCAGCTGTGGCCACACTGTGGCTCGGCCACTCTATTTCTCAGTCATGGAGGGCAGCTCCCTGTGGCTCCAAAGAGTACCTTCAGAGTGGGAGGCTCAGTGGCGGCCTCGAGGGGGAGCCAGGCACAGAATGCCAGGGGGACGGCCCCTCTGTCTTCCCTACTTAGCCCACCACGCTGCTCTCGAGTGAGCGTGGAGCACCTTTCTCTCTTTGCTGTGGCTTCCAGGGAGCTCAGGACCAAATCAAGAGCCCCACGGCAGTCATTCCGCCTCCCTGGGGATCTGGAATGCTTTTATTTTGTTGGCCTGAGTCAATCTGTGTAAAAGCTGTATTTTCTAAGCAGCTTGACTCTCACATCAGAACAGCTGCTCACTGGCAGCCACTTTCCTTTGTCACAGCCCGGCCTTCCTGACCCAGCGCAACCCCAGTTCCAGCACAGCCACTTAAGACGGCCCTGGACGGGGAGTCGGTCATTCACCCATTGCAAGCCCCACGCCCTGCCTTGTCCCATGCGTGTAACACACACAGTGAAGACCCAGGGGACTTACCTGAGCCCCGAGCTGCCTCACACTGTGGGGCTGCACCCAGCAGCGTGTCTAGGATACTGGCCCAGCTGTGGTGACAGGGGACGTCGTGGCCTAGGGAATGTGGCCAGGCCAGGCGAGGCCCCAACACCTGTCCTTCCCATGGGTCTAGCTGAGATCCACAGGGCAGGGGTTGGGTCCGGGGAGCAGGTGGGCTGGGCGGGCATCCTGAGTAAGGATGGCTGCACTTAGGCCACTGCCCAAGGGTTCCTGTGCTCTTCAAGGGCTGTGAACCCACCCCCTAGGTGGCACAGACCCGTCCTTGCTGGCTGGACGTGGCTCCAGCTGGCAGCAGCTGGTGGCCACACATGGCCTGGATGTGGGGAGCCTGGGCCCGGTGCTCTCACACGGGGGCCTGTGCAGCGGACGCTGTGTGTTCCAGCACACCCCATGCCTGGCCGGCTGGCCCCGGTTCTACCCCTGCTGCCCAGGGTGGGGGTGAGTGTGGGCGGGGCTACGGGCTGTGGCCTCCCACAGCTGCCCCAGGCCTAAGCTCACCCTCTCCCGGGGCTGGAGGCCACCCTGACTCTCAGGGTCCCGAGTCCTTCTTTCTCAGCTTGAAATCCCCCCCCCCAAGGGCCTCAGAGAACCTCGGAAAATGCCAGTGGGTTGGGGCTGGGGCATCAGCTGGCTGCCGTAGCAAGAGTAAACATAGGGGGAGGTCATCTTTGGCTGGGAGACCCAGGGGCAGTGGAAGGGTCTCGGGGAGAGGTCCTGGCAGGGGCACAGGGCTCAGAGCAGGGGTGGACAGGAGCTGGGGTCAATGTGCATAAGTGAAGACAACGGGGCCCCGGGAGGAGCCTGGCACTGTGGGGCTTGGAGATCCAGAGCGCAGGCACCAGGGTCTAGGGTGGGCCGTGGGGCTGCGGCCAGGCCTTCCACACAGCACTCCAGGGACGGGCCTCACGCCCTCCTCTGCGCAGACCAAGGCCCTGGGAGCGGCACCCAGCGAGTCTCCACCTGCCCGGCAGCCGCGGCCGGTGCTTCCAGTTCCCCAGCCGGCAGCAGCAGGCGGCAGAAGCCTTTCAGCCCAGCACAGGCAGAGCACGGAGCTGGGTGTGTGCGCAAGGGTGTGTGCTCGAGTGCGTGTATGAGCCTGCGGTGCATGCGCATGTGGAGGCACAGCGTGCAGCGTCTTGTGCGGGAGGCCGGGGTGCCATGCTGGGCCCCAGGTCCTGCCATGCACGGAGTGAGCCCCATCCTGGGGCAGGGAGGGGCCCAAGGTCTCGGGGAGCCACACAGCCTGGGTGGGCGCAGCGTGTGGCCCTCCTGGGTAGTGGGTGGGCCTGGGCAGGGCTACCCTGGCATGGCCTGGACTCAGGTCCTCCTACCCGGAAGGGTGGTGGAAATGGGGATCCTCTGAGCCCCTTCAGCCTGTGCTGGGCAGATTCGCCTCCCTCCTCCCACTGGCCTGGGCAAGCCAGGCAAGACCAGGCCTCCATGGGGCCAGGCAGTGGCAGCCCCCGGGAAGGCGGGTGACCGAGAGGCGAGGAGGGCCTGCCTGGCTTCAGAGAGCCTCCTGTGTGTGTGGGCGGGGGCACCAGGTGTTCCACCTTCACCAAGCCAGGAGCCAGACGCTGCCACTGCAGGGCCACGGGAACTGAGTGGGAGCCACGGATGTGCGAGGCCCGTGAGGTCCAGGGGGACAGCCTCACCAAACCCCAGCAGCTTTTCTAGGGCCACCGTGGGGCGAGGGCCAGGGAGATGAGCTGGGGTGGCTGGGGTGGGAAGGCACGCTTCACTCGAGATGTTCCTGGGAGAGCTGGGGTGGGGAAAACTCTTCCTGATCTGCTGTGTGCCCTGGGGCAGGCTGTTGCCCTTTCTGAAACGTAGGATCTGCCTCATCCCCCTAAGAGTGCTCGTCCCCCTGAGCCCCAAAGGTGCAAAGGGCTCAGGCTCCTGAGCTGACCAGAGTTGGCCAGGGTACTTGGGTGACAACTCAGCTCTTGTGGGCTAGCCTTGGAATTGGGCTAGTCTGGACACTACATGGGCCTCAGGTTGTCCTGAGCCAGGCCAGGCGTACATGGGGCTGGAGAAAATCTGGGGCCCTGAGCTGAGACTGCCTCGCCCTCCAGACCACTACATGTGAGCCCCGTGAGCAGACGCGCATCGGGCCACGTGTGCCCAGCGGGCAACCCGGGCTCGTTACCACGGAACCCCTGCTGCTGTGGGTATGTGCTTGCTGGGCGTGGCGAGGTGGCGCTGGTGCAGGGGCCTGCCCAGCCTTGCTCTGACCCAGTTCTCCAGGCCCAGCCTGGCCCTCTGCACCCAGGCGGGCAGGTGGCTGGTGCTAGCAGAGGAGGCAGTGGATCTTCTCGTGAGCAGCCCTGCCGAGGCAGCTGGCTGGCTTGATGTGTGCTGGGCTCGTCCCCCAAGGACCGGGCCTGCCCCCAGCCCCACCTGCATCCTGTCCCTGAGCCTTCTGCCAAATATCTCTGCCTCGAAACGAACTGATGTGTCGTTCAGAGACTAAGCCCTGTGGCCCTCCACTACAGACCTGTCAATCCCTCCCGGAGGCCAGTTGTGGCCTCTCTGGAGACTGGATGCTAGGGTCGTGGGTGGATTTGGGGATATACCACCGCAGAGTCACAGAGGCGAGATGGTCCCCCGTGGGCTGGGAAGCTGAGGGATCGAAGCCTGCTGGGAGAGGGGGTGGGGGGAGGCGGAAGGGGGCCGTGGGAAGCGGCTCTGGCCCAGCCAGCTCGATAAGCCTCTTTGATCCGCACTGAGGCAACACAGACCCTCACCCCAAGATAAGCTGGGCCTGGGAACCTGGGCTCTGGCCGAGGCTGCCCTGCCCTGCTCTTGGTCAGACCTCGGCCCCCAGGGTGACTGTCCTCAGGGAAGGCTCTCCTGGAAGCTGGGGTGCCCCACGGGGTGCCTGTCCTGGCTTCTCCGAATCCTGCATTCTCGGTCCCACTGGCTGGGGGGGGGGGCAGCCACCCCTCCCCACTCAGCTCCCAAGCCCTGCACCCTGGGCCTGGAGGCCCTGGGCTCACCACGTCCTGGGGAGCAATCTGGGTAGCCTGTGTGAGCAGGTGTGGACAGTCACAGGTGGGGCGGTCCTCCCTGACGGGTGGCCTCTGCTGGGGAGGCAGGCCGGCGTGGTGGAGGGGTCTCTGGAGGCTAGATGTCTCTAGTAGGGGTTGCAGGCCTTGCCTGTCCACCCCGCCCAGCCCTGGGGCCTCCGGGGCTCAGGCAGGAGGCAGTAGGGGCGCCTGGCCCCACGAGGGTGGCCTATGGGCAGGAGGCAGTGGAGCCCTGGAGGGCAGCGAGGGTCAAGCTTCGGAGGAGCAGCGCTGCGGCCTGGCCGTCCAGCTGGGGCTCCCGACACGTCGGCCTCGGTAAAGGGCAGACCTGTGAGCCCCGGTCCCTGCCTCAGCCTCCCCGTCTAACGGTCCCCAGCCAACCGCCTTGGACCGCCCGTGGCTTAAGGACAGCCCTTCCCCAGCACCCACTGTGTGTCCACATTGGAGCCGTGGGACGGTCCCTCAGCAGCCCTGGGCTTCCCTGGGGCAGAGAGGCATCTCCTGGGAGCCCACGTCAGGGCTGATGGTGAGGGGGGACTAGGTCCCCGCACACTGCCATGCAGGCGTTAGCCAGCAAGTTCCCTCTCCCTGGCAAGGCAGCTTCTGTGTGAGGGGTTTGGGGTCCTGGAGGGGCCAGAACCTGTTGAGTCCTTCCCCCTCCCCGCCCAGGGCTCGGGAGCCAGGAAGATGTAGTCCACCGGGCCCCCTCCTCGCGACCTTGCTCCCGGGCGAGTGCTGGGCCAGGCCTCGGAGATGAGGCCAGCAAGGCGGACTGAGTGGCAGGTTGCCGTCTCGGACCTTGGGCTTCTTTTTGCACCCAACCTCCCTCTGCACCCAAACTCCTAGGCTGAGTGCTGGTACTGAAGGTGTGGCATGGGCCAGGGCACACCGCAGGCTTTGGGGCCGTGCCCTCTTGCTGAGTCCTTCCAGGGGTGGGGTGGCAACAGGTGGCCCTTGGTCTGGCTGGGGTGCCCCTGGTGAACAAGGCTCCAAGGTGACCCCGTTGGCCAGTGACAGCCTCCGCCCAGCTGCGGTGAATTCACGGCAAACAGCCATCTCCCCCAATTAGCTCCGAGTGGTCCTGTGTGCCAGAGTCCGGCTGGGTCCCCTGGACAGGCTGGCCTGTCCTCTGCTGTGCGGCTCCTGGCTGGGGATGGGTGACGCCGCCAGCCTCCAGGCTTTTTTTTTTTTTTTTTTTTTTTGCGGTACTGGGGGTTGGACCCAGGGCCTCGCACCTGCATGCTCTGCAAGTGCTGGACCACTGAGCTGCACCCTCAGCCCATTTTTTTACTTTTTGAGACAGGGTCTCGCTAAGTGATGCAGACTGCCTCTGGTCTCGAACTTGCAATCCTCCTGCCTCCGCCTCCAGAGCCGCTGGGATGACAGGCGTGCGCCACCGCACCCGGCCCTCCAGGCTTCTTAAACACCGCAGAGAACGCCCCAGCATGCCCAAGATCAGCGGAGGGCTCCCTGGGCTCGGGTCAGTCCTTCTGGGCTCAATGCCTCAGATGGCCCCAGTGGCAGGTGGGTGTCAGGAGCTACCAAGCCTGCTGACCTCACGGTCTTCCTGCTACATGGGATGTGGCCGCCCCGGCCAGAGCCAGCTGCAGGGAGCAGTCAGGTCCCTTATCAGCCTGGGCTGGATGCTGCCTCCAGCCACCCGCTGCCCAGTGGACCCTGCGGACCTCTCTGGACTCTCAGGCTCTGGCTGGACGCTCCGCTGACGGTCACATGCGTCTGTGACGTGGTCCAGGGCCAACAGGTCGGGGGTGGAACGAAGCTCTGAGAACAGCTCTGGCAGAGCCTGAGCAGGTGACACCGCCAGGAAGGGCCAGGGGCCCGGGAGGAAGGAAGGGGCGCTCTGAGGACCGAGGGGGGCACGTGATGAGAGCGGCCATGCCCCGTGGCCGGATTCCTAATTCAGCCGGAGCCTGTGGAGTTGGGGCTTGTTTATTCTTGGCAGGAAGGCTGGGGCTGGAGGGTGGGGGAGTGAGGCCTTTTAAAAAAGTAATAATAATAAAAACGTTCATTTAGAAGGCTCCCAAGGCGTGATGAGCTCCAAAAGGGCCCTGGAAAAAATGCTGAGAGAGTTTAAGTGTAAATGGACCCAAAACACCATAATTAAATTTCCCTTAAATTTACCAGAGTTTGGGGTCAAAGAAAAAATAAAACTGAGGGAAAATACACTTGAGGTTTCAGGCAAATGCCAAGAGCTTAGGAAAATAGATTTCTGAGCTGCTCAGCGGCTACTGGCCTGGCCCCTGCCGGCCTTAACCCCTCCCTGCTCTGCTCCGGTCCTTGCCTGCCCCCACTCCCGCCCCCGGGCTTCCTGGGCACCACGGCTACCTATCCTGCTCACCCCTCCCGCCCCCTTCCTGGCTGAGTAGCCCTTCTGAGCCAGATTTGAGGGAGCTGGGGACCCCAACCCAGGCCAGCAGAGCCCAAGGGGAAATGGATCATTGCCCCCACCCTGCGCCTCTCTCCTATGTATGCTGATAGCCCTGCCTTCTCCGTTCCTTGCTAATCTGGAAGAGCCTCATTTTCCAAACCAAAAGTCAGGAATTGAGGTCTAGTGGTCTGAATGAACCAAGGGACAAAAGGCCAGAAATCTTGAACGAGGACTGTCACAGCACATCCAGGCTCCCAACGAAGCATGATTCATGGTGTTGCCCTTTTTGCTCAGCCTGCCAGGAAGCTCAGAGCTAAAATTAAAGATCTTGGATAGTAGTTAGTGTTGGCTGAGGGATTTTGGAATATTTCTCCCTCTTCTCCATGTTCTTTTAAATTCCATTTCTGTTATAATGAACAAATCAAATGGGCTTTTTATCTTATTATTGTTGTTGTTAGGTGCTGTCGAGTAGAGTCGAACTCACAGCCACCCTCTGTACAACAGAATGAAACACTCCCTGACACTGCTCTCTTGTTAGTGCTTCTCTGCTATTCATATGGTTTTCAATGGCGGATTGTTTCAGGGAGTGGGCTGCGCGGTCCTTCTCCCTAGCCTGTAGTACCTGGTATTCCCAGGTGGTCTCCCATCCAAGGACTAATGAGGCTGACCCTGCTTAGCTTCCAAGAGCAGGCGGAATCGGATGCCAGGGTGCTATGGCTGCAGAGGCTTTTTATCTTGTTGTTGTTGTTAGGTGCGGTCGAGTTGGTATCCGACTCATAGCGACCCTCATAGGGTTTTCAATGGCTGACTGTTTCAGGATTGCCTTGGGAGTGGATTGCCAGGCCCTTCTCCCATTTTTGTGGTGCTGGGAATCAAACTCAGGACCTCAGAGACTGCAGCGCAGCACTCTACCAACTGAGCTAAATCCCAGCCCGCTTTTTACCTTAGTTTTCCTCAAATTCTCCGAGAATGAATTTAAAAGGCAGAAATGACCCACAATTCTTCCCAGCCACAGTCTCACTCAAACCTGTTTTCTCCTCTTTGGGGAAGGGGGTGGGTCCAGCCCAGCTGGGAGGGGCTAGCGAGGGCCTTTTCCTCCTCCCAGGGTGCCACCCCGGTCCCTTGCCCCTGTCCGCACGTAGGGCCGAGGTCGTTCCCAGAGAGGGTCAGGAATGGGAGCTTCCTGGGGGAGACAGAGCTGTACCCCCACCCCCACATCCTCCTGGAGGAGGTGGACAGGATGGAAGGGACATGGAGTCGCTTGGGCCTCGGTTTTCCCCAGCCCTCCACTCAGCCTCACGGCAGGACCGAGAGTGGTGGCCCGAGGGAGTCACAGGCCTGGGCTGGGCATTCCGGCAGAGTGTGCCCCCTGGGGCTCCCCCTCGCCTGGGTCCCCTGTGACTCTGGCCTGCGGTGGCTGCAGCCTGCCAGGAGCCCTGTGGGTAGGAGGCGGGCCTCGGGTGCAGGTCTGTGCCAGGAGCGTCCTCTTTGCTGACGGCTCCTCACTGCCGTCACCTCGCCGCAGTCCAGGCCTGGCCAGGAGGCCTGGGAGGGGCAGAGGCACCGCTGGCTTCTGCCCTCCGTGGGGTCCCACAGGCAGGGCACGTGAGTCGGACCCCTCCACGCCACCCTTCCTGTCCTTCACCCACACAGTTCTGAGTCACCCCACCGGGTGGGGCCCCCTGCTCACGCCTGCCTCCGCCTCTGCCCCCACTCATCTTCACCAAGGACCCCATGGGTCCTGCCCACCCCACAGGCCTTGGCCCAGGGCATCCGAGGAGGACCTAGGCTGCCAAGCCAGGAGGACTCAGCAGGCCATACTGACCAGGCCTGGGGTTAACGCTTAGCCTCGAAGGCCTTGGGAAACCAGGGCCTGGTTTAGAGGCAGCAGCACAGAAATTCAGGGATCCGGGTGACCTTGCCCGGGTGGCCCTGGGAGAGGTGGGTGGAGCCCTATGGCTGTGTCAAGGGCGCCTGAGAAGTGGGCTCTGGCTGAACCAGAAATGGAAATGATCGAGTCTAATGAGAACATGACTTTGAAAAGCACAGACCACGCTCTCGAGGAGTGCTGCTCTGGTGTCACGGTGAGCGCAGCCGTGGTGGCTCCTTCGCGGTGGCCGCCTGGGCTCTTTCGGGGGTGATTTGGCCGTACGGTGGAGCCATGAAAAGGCAGCTTCACTTCGCTGCCACCTGACAGTGCCACGGCTCCTGAGCGTCCACAGTGAAGGATGTGGCTGGTACCAATCAGCTGCCACAGGAGGATGCAGTGGTAGAAGGGGAGCTTCCAAAAATGTGTCTATGACCCAGCCCCTGGACCCAGGAGGCGTGGTCCGTGGGGCCAGGCATGGGCCACACATGGGAAAAGGGACGGTGTTGGGGGCATGGGGACAGCAACAGCACTGGCCTGGAATCCCCTCCTGGGCATTCCTGCCAAGGAGCTGGTCCAAGAAATACACCAGGAACTATATGCTGGGTGGACAGACAGACGCTCAGCCCAATGGGCTCTGGGTGCGGAGGACTCAGCTGTTTCAGGGGCCAGAAAGAGGGACTGGAGCTACACCGAGTGCTCCTTCCCTGCCACAGCAGCTCCTGCCTGCGTGGCTGCGAGAGGCCAGGCTCCAGATGCCCCTTGCCCACCTGCCAGCAATTTCCCACAATGGCCCCTTGGGTCTGCCCTGTCCAGACCCCAGAGGAAGGAGGCCATGGAGGCCAGGTTTATTCTCAGACAATTAACTAGTTAACAGCTTAGGGCAGAAGGTTCTGGTGTGGCCCCTGGGTGGCCCTGGGAGGGGACCTGTATGGTAGCTTCCTGGGACTGTCCATTGGAAGGGCTGGACGGTCCATTTCGGGTTCAGTGAGCCTGGCCCCTAGCCAGCCTGAATGGATACGTGAGTGGCAATGAGGGTGGCACAGGCAGAGGTGCTGGGCTGGGGACATGTGGGCATGAGGGCTTCTGGGGGCGGGGTGGGGCCTCCCAGCACCCAGGGTGACAGAATAGGCACTGCCGCGGGCGGGAGGAGTGGACTGCAGGGCGCTCCTGGCCCATTCTCTGGTGAGCCACGTAAATGCCCCAGCCACAGACCAGAGGGCTGAAGCGCTGGGCCCAGCCCTTGCCTTCTGCCCTCTCGTCCTCCCTAGGCCACCAAACCTTCCTGAGCTTGCCTGGAAGTGAAACAAGACCCCCAGTCATGGGACTAACCGTCCCAGGCTGTCTTCATGACAGCGCCGACTGCTTGCTGGCCTGACGGGGGCCAGCCTGGTCCTCCTGGCGGGTTGAGCTTTTAGCCTGACCCTCTCTAGTTGGACCCACTCCCACCCCACAGTGCCCCAGAACCTTGGGCCAGCTGGAGCTCAGCCATTCTCTCCCCACATAGTCCTTCATAGTGTGGGTCCTTCCACCTAGGGTCCCCGGCCCCTGCTTTCCATTCCCAGCTCTGACAATGACCCATCTGCAAATACGCTTCCTTCTGTGGGAGCAGTGGGACTTGGTCTCTGGGCAGCAAACTCCGGCAGCGGTGGACATGGGTGCCCTGGACCCTCGCCTATGACTGCAGCAGTGCACCCCAGTTTCTGAGTTGAAGAGCCCAGCGTTTCTAAAGCGCCCGATGACAAGGCAGCCGTGTTTTCCACAGCCAGGCCTCTGCGCACCCTTTGGCCTCTGCCTGCGATGCCCTAGGCCCCGACCACCCAAGGAAGCCCCGCTGAAACTCCAGTGGTCAGCTCCGGGGCTGCTTCTCGGTGAAGCGGCCTCGGCATCCCGTCCCTCACCCCGACCACCCCGCTGAGCGGCCACCACGGTCCCTGCAAGCGGGAGGCCAGCGGTGGGCTTCGCCGCGCCCCGCGGGGCGTGCGGAACGGCCCTGGCCCGCCCCACCCGGGCTCCCACGCCCTCCGGGACAGCGGGGCGCCCCGCCCGGCTCCGCCCGTCCCCGCCCCCTGGACCCCGCCCCCCGCCCCCGGGCCGCCCAGGAGGGGCGTGTCCCCAAGCGCCGGCGCGGGCGTGCCCGGGGGCGTGGCGGGGGCGTGGCGGGCGCGGGGCGTCCCCCACGGGCTACCGCGCGCGGGGCGGCCGCAGCTCAGTGCGCGGTGGCAGTGGCGGCGGCGGCGGGCAGCTGGCGCCTCGCGGTCCCGCTGGTGCCGACGCCGCAGGGCCGCCGCGGGCGCTGGGCGAGGGGCTGCGAGCCGAGGCGGGAGCCGCGCGGGGAGCCGGGCGTCACCGCCGCCGCCAGGTTGGCGCGAGGGACCGGCCGGCGCGTGGAGGGGCCGCGCGGGGGCCCCAGGGGCCAGGGCGCGCGAGGGCTCAAGCCGGAGCGGTCCCTGCGGCGGGGCCCGGCTGGCGCGGGCTTCCCGCTCCGGAAAGTTCGCCGCCGCCGCCGCCGCCGCCGCCCTGGGAGGGCTGTGCGCAGCCAGGGGGAGGAGGGGAGGAGGGACCGCGCTGGGGAGGCGGCGGCGCCAGGCGGCCCGAGAGCCCAGGGCGGCGGCGGCGGCGGGCGGGGCGGCCGGGGTCGGGGAGCGGGGCCGCGCGCCCCTTCGCCGCCCGCCCCGTGACGCGCTGTGCCTCCTCCCGCAGACTCCGGAGCGGCGCCCTCCTGCCGGCCCCGCCGCCGGGACGCGGGGGGCAGCATGCCCGCGCGCGCCGCCTGAGGACGCCGCGGCCCCCGCCGCAGCCATGGGCGCCCCGGCCTGCGCCCTCGCGCTCTGCGTGGCCGTGGCCGTGGCCGTCGTGGCTGGCGCCGCCTCCGAGCCCCCGGGCGCAGAGCAGCGCGTCCTGCGGAGCGCGGCAGGTAAGGAAGACGCCACCGTGCGCAGGGAGGGGCCCCGGGCTCGCTGGCACAGAGGACCCGACGGGCTCCTGCGGGAGGGGGCCCCGCGCCGAGTGGCATCGCGGGCCGGTGCCGGGTTCTGCTGCCGCCCTCCCCCGAGATGGAGGGCAGAGTCGATGCGGCGGTTTATGGGGTGTCTGGAGCCTCATGGCCACCACCCAAGTGCAAGGCGCCGCGGGGAGAGGCGCACGGCGGCCGTGTCAGCTCCTGTGCCCCGCGGCTCCCCGGCCAAAGCGCGGCTACAGGGCGCAGGGGGCCGAGTTTCCAGGATTCCCATTGTTGTTCCTGGGGTCTCAAAGACGGAAAGTTCCTATTGTTGGTGCCCCCTGGCCCCGGTTCATGGCCAGCTTCTGCCAAAGCGAACGACTGGACTTTGTAGGGTGGGTAGGAGCGCGTCAGGCGAAACCGGCCGTTCACCCCTAGTGTCCTGCCTGGAGAGGTGACAGCCCTCAGCACCCCACCTCCCACGCCCTGCTCCCCTGCCCGGTGGACTGAGTGGTCTGCCCCCAGGAGTGCGCACTGACCACCAGGCCGGGCTCTGGGCCGTAAGCGGGCAGACGTTCGAGGGTCGTGGGGCCCGGGTGCAGACTGGCGGCCAAGGTCCAGCGGGACGCCGAGGCTCCGCGAGGCTGAGACGGGAGGAGGGTGTGCTCGCCGCCCCGCACACGCGCTGCGGTCCCCTGGGCCGGCCACGCGCTCCGGGCCGAGGGGCGTCCTGGCGGGCGCCCTGGCAGAGCGGGTCGGGGAGCGGGGTCGCTGCCCAGCCTCGGCGGCGGCCGCGCACAGGGAGGCCGACGCCCGGTGAGCTGTCGCTCCACCCGGGCCGAGGCCCGAACAGCCGCTCCTTTGTACCCCGTCGGCCACAAACTGCGCATTGATGGCAGCGCGGCCTCGCGGGGAGGTGCGAGCTCCGCGGCGGGCGCGGCGGGCCGAGGCAGATGGCGGCGCGCCCCGCCCTGCGCCCCCGCGCCCCTTTCTCCGGCGGCGGCTGCAGCCTCCCGGAACAATGTCATTTTTTTATGAATGAAAGTGGGCCCGGCGGTTGAATGTGCGTGTCCTTCAGCGGCGTGACAGAGGCCGTCGGGAGGTCAGCGCGCGCTTTTAGCGCCTGTTCTGACGGCCCCGCTTCCAGGGCGCCGAATAGGCGGCGGGGGGCGGGGGGTGCGCATTAACGTGCGCATTCAGATAAAGATATTACTCCCTGCGCGCGGAATGTCAGAGAGCCGGGAGGGGTGGCGGGCGTGGCGCCAGGGCCTGGAACCCCACGGCCGGGGCAGTGGCCTCCCGGGCCCCGGGCCCGCTGCGGGACCTGGAGGGTCCAGAGGCCGGCCAGTCGTGGTTAGGGTGCTCGCTCGTTCCCAGGGCAGGGCGTCGGTGCCCCCAACCCCCGCTCTGGAGCTGGTGAAACAGGTAGAGAGTTGATATGTCAATAAACTTAATCCTGTTCCTTAACGAGATGGGCCGGGTAGTAAAAATACAAAGACCTCGTGAAATTTACAGAGGCCCGGGCTGGCGCTTTCCCCAGGAACATAAATTATGGAGCAGAAGCTGGCTGGGGTCAGCGGCGGTGGGGGGGGGGGGGACCTTTGGCCAGAGAACTACTGTGGCCACCCCTGGCCGGGCCAGGGTAGCTTCTGTCTTCACATGGGGCCATATTCTCTGTAGGAGCCCGGCATAGCCCACAGGGGTCCTGGAGGGTGACCCCATCTCAGCCAAGGGGGTTCTCTGGTGTATCTGGGCCTCCAGTGCAGTGGCTGCAGCCTCTCCTCCCCTCTCTCCTGGGCGGGGCTGGACTTTGAGCCTCTTGGTGGTTCATTAACCTGGGCTGAGCCCCATGCCAGCCCCTGCCCCAGGCCTTGGGTCTCACCTGGGGCTGGACCTGGGACCCTGACCCCCTTTTTTATTGTTGAACCTAGAAGGGGGGGACGAGGACTCCCCTGGGGTGCCCCAGCATCTGCCCCTGAAGGGTCTGGAGGAGGGCCAGGGGTCCTGGGAGAAGGCCTAGCCGGCGTGATTAACAAGTGAATAAGACTCAGCTGGGCCCCTCTTGGTGGGGAGGTTCTGCTTGGACTTCTGGGGCTCCGGGCTGCCAGCTGCCTGCTCAGGCCCCGGAGGTGCCCTCCTGAAACCTCAGTTTCCTCACCTGTCCTGGGGGGAGGGCCGTTTGGGGGATTAGGCGGGATAATCCCCGGTAAACCCTCATTAGCCTGCCCGGGCCTCCGGATCCCTTTTTTTCCCCTCTGACTTTGTTACGAAACTTTGTGGAATGTCTGGGGTGGGAGCGGAGGTAGGGAAGCAGGAAGGCCTGACCCCAGCCCTGGCCCAGGGTCCCTCCCTGGCCCTCGGACACCCTCCAGGCTGTCTCAACCACACACCTGGCCGCACCTCCTGCCAGCCGCACAGAGCTCCAGCCGCACAGAGCTTCCTGCTCGAAACCAGAAAGATTCGTTCCCGGCCCTGGGCCTCATTGCCGTCCATGTCCTACGTGGGGTCTCTACTGGGCTGTGCTGCCACCTCCCTGGCCCTCATAGTGCCCACCCAGGCCCAGTCCTACACTGGCCTTCCTTTGTCCCCCGCCGGACTCTCCTGACTCAGCTCCCCTCAGGCCCCTTTTCCCTGGGATGGGATCCACAGAGGCGGAGACTGCCGCCCAAGACTACCCAAAGTCTAGGCAGCTCTGGTCACAGGGTGGGTGGACAGGTCAAGGGTCGGCCCTCAGCTGAGGCAGAGCCACTTCCGCTCCCCTCCCCACCCCGGCCACCATCTGCGGGGCATAGCTGCCCTGGGGTTGTTCTGTGCCACCCCCAAGTCCCTCGCTGGACCAGGTTGAAGCAAACCCTTGTGCGAATGTCTTGACCTGTTATCCTGCCCAGACCAAACCGGAACCGGCCGGCTGTTGCCCTTGGGCAGGGGCCTGGAGCCCAGGCTGCTGACCAGCCTGCTCTTGGCCTTCAGGGGGGCCTCAGACGGCTCCCGGCGCTGGGTGGTCCCCACAGGACTGGAGAGCTGGAGGTGAGGCCAGGAGCCCCCCTGACCGTGGGCCCACCTAGGAGCTGGCTCTGGGCTGCAGGTCTCTGGGACGAGAGCTCCCTGGGAGACTTCTGGGGACAAGCGTGGGTCCTTCTGTCTGGCAGGACCCTGGGAGGCAAGAATGGGGCCTGGGGGTGGGGAGCCAGGGACTAGTGGGCCAGAGCAGCGGCTGGGCCTCAAATCTAGGCCACGCGTCAGCAGAATGACAAGTGTCGGTGCAGCCGGTCCAGCTGGGTCTGGGGAAGGTCTGCCCAGTGGGACCACCCACCCCTGTCCTGGGCCCCGAGCCCAGTCCCCTGTGCTGGGCATTGTTGGGCCCTGGCAGCGAGGCCAGTCCTGCTGATGGTGTGTCCCTGGGTCTCAGGGGCTGGGCAGCACCTGGCCAGGGGAGAGGTCCAGGGGCCCCCGGGCCTGTCTTCCTGAGGAGACACGCTTCTCAGCACCCCGGCGCAGCCTGGCTTGCCTGGTGCTGCCAGCTTCCTCCCCAAGCCTGGGTGTTCACGAAAGGCCCCAGGTGCTCTGCTGCTCTGCAGGAGCCCTGCCCAGCACCCCGGCTGGCTCTGGCAGGCCCCTGCTGTGTAGGTACGCGGCTGCCTCTCCCCGCACCGCCTGCCTTCTCACTGCTGGCGCATGTTCCGTGGCTCTCCACACAAGCTGCTCTTGAAGCCAAGAGGAGGTGCATGCTGACAGACCCACATGGGGGTCCGTCCCTCACCACTCTGTCCTCTGAGCTTTCTCTCAGCTAGAGGCCTGGCCCGCCTGCCTCTGTGCGGCTTGAGAGCTGAGAGTAGATTTTACATCTCTGAATGGAAGAAAAATAAAAGTCAAAAGAATTCCTCATGACTTTCATTTATTTTTCTGTGGAACGGTGGAGTTGAACTCAGGGCTTTGTGCATGCTTTTGTAGGTGTGCTGCCACGGAGCCACACCCTGGGCCCATTTTTCTCCCTCTCTCTTTCTCTTTCTCTCTCTCCCTCCCTCCTTCCCTTCCTCCCTCCCTCCTTTCCTTCCTTCCTTTCTCTTCTTTTGCGGTACTAAGGGTTGAACCCAGGGCCTCACATTTGCATGCTCTGCAAGTGCTGGATCACTGAGCTGTGCTCCCAGCCCATTTTTTTACTTTTTGAGACAGGGTCTCTCTAAATTACACAGGCTGCCTCTGGTCTTGAACTTGTGATCCTCTTGCCTCCGCCTCCCGAGCCGTTGGGATGACAGGCATGCGCCACCGCACCCGGTTTCACGTTTTATTTTGAAACAGGGCTTCGCTAAGTTACAGAGGCTTACTCTGGCCTCAAACTTGTGATCCTCCTGCCTCTGCCTTCCATGGCACGCGACTGCCTGGCTGTGTTGGGAGGGAAGCCAGGGCCGCAGGAGCTCCCCCACTGAGTGTCCCCCGCCCCCTCAGGGCACTTCGCTGGAGTCAGAGCCTGGGCTGGTCCTTGGCTTGAGGCGCTCCTCCTTTGCTTAGGGACCACCCCTGGCTTCCACACCTCAGGCCGGAGCAGCGTCCTTCCCACAGCGTCCATGCCCCTGGCAGCCCCCGGGCCTGGGGGGCACCCACAGCCTGCTGTGCCCCACCGCGCTGGTTTGGGACACCCGCCTCACCGCCGCCCATTTCCCTGCAGAGGTCCCCGAGCCTCAGCCCGGCCAGCTGGAGCAGGTGGCCTTCGGCAGCGGGGACACCGTGGAGCTGAGCTGCCACCCGCCCGGGGGTGCTCCCATGGGCCCCACCGTCTGGGTGAAGGATGGCAGGGGGCTGGTGTCCTCGCACCGCATCCTCGTGGGGCCCCAGCGGCTGCGGGTGCTGAACGCCTCCCAGGACGACGCGGGGGCGTACAGCTGCCGGCAGCGGCTCACGCAGCGCGTGCTGTGTCTCTTCCGCGTGCGGGTGACCGGTGAGTGTCTGCCGGCCGCTCCAGGCCAGGGGAGGGCGCGGTATCCAGGCAGCGTGGCCGGGGCCTCCTGCCCCAGGGGTCTGGCAGGTAGTGGTAGGAGTGAGGGTGCCCCGGAGGAGGTGCCAAGTGAATGCCCGGCCGTGAGGAGCCCCTGGGTTCTCCTGGGGCTGAGCAGGGCCCTGAAGCTGGGAAGCAGCGGGTCCTAGAGGTGGGCCTGTCACAGGGCCCCTGCCCACCCACTGTCCCCGTGTTGCAGACGCCCCGTCCTCAGGAGATGACGAAGAAGGGGAGGACGTGGCTGAAGACGCAGGTGAGACCAGAGTCCAGGCCCTTGTGCCTGTCCGGAGTGGGGCCGCCTCCCCGGGCTCTGAGCTCTAGGGGTGGGAGGGGACACCGGGCCCAAAGGGCAGGAGCAGCAAGGAGGCCATGGCCGGCCCACAGGGCCTTTGGTGTGAGAGCAGCAGGGGCAGGAGGTCAGCTGGCTGCTGAGGGCAGCCGTCCTGGGCCAGCAGGGAGGGAAGTGGCTCTGCCAGCCTGGGGCAGGTGTTGGGAAAGGGCACGCGGCGAACCAGGCTGGGGGTGCACAAAAGCAACTGGTGACAGGAACCGTGGCAGGGTGGACTTCTCCCGGCTGTGGAGGGCAGGTGTGGGGAGAGGGCTGTGGTTCTGGAGGAGCCACGTTTGCGAAGCCCAGGGATGGGCATGTGCTTGAGGGTCACTATGCTACCCGCCGTGTGGATAGAGCTCCGGGGCCTCTGGGGTCATGGAGGCCAAGAGTTGAGGAGGAAGCGGTCAGAGATGGAGCAGGGGATCCGGTGCCTGGAGAGGAGCGTCTGGGAGTGGGGTGCGCCGGGGGCTTGTAGAGCTCTGCGGAAGTGGGCGCCTGGGGCCCATGCTGAGGAGCTGCTGGGCTTCTCGTTTCCCTTTTCCCTTTGGATACCAGGATGGTCAGAGCGAAGTTTCTGGTTCAGCCGCTCTGCAGCCCCTGCCCCACGCCAAGCCCCGGGGTGCCCTGGCCTTGACCTCCCGTTTGCCTCTTCCCTCCTGGCCTTTCCAGGGCCTCCTTCCAGGCTTGTGCCCCATGTAGCCCGGGGTGGTGAGGGCTGCCCTCCAGGCACCAGTGTCCTTGGAGGTCCCTGTACCCCACCCCAGGCCTCGGAGGCGCCTCTGACTCGCACCTGCACGCACGTTCTAACCTGTGCCTCAGCGTCTTCCCCCGGGAGACAGGTGTGGCCTGGCATGGGGAGGGGCTGCTTCCCTTGGGCCGCCCTCACGGAGGACCCCAGTCCAGCCTCCTCCTGAGTCCAGGCAGGAACGGGTCTTCCCCTTGTCTAGGAGGAGGAGGAGCCCCCGTCGGGGCGAGGGCAGGGTGACTGGACCCTAGAGACCAGGATGGGGAGGCAAGATGTCCAGGGTGCCATCCCTCCCAGGCGCCCCCAGGGTATCCGCCAGCACTGCAGAGGCTGGCTTAGGGGCTCGCAGACCCTAGGGGGCCAACACGGGCTGGCTGCCTCCCAGGCTGGGCATCCCACCAGGTTCTAGTTCCTGGAACCCACACCGAAAGCCTGTTCTGGCTGCTCCTGTCCCAGGATGCCTCCCCGAGGGCTCCCCTGGGAGATGCCCCAGGCGAGGGTGGAGCAGCCCTGTGAGGCCAGCCTGGCCCAGCTCCGTGTGCGCGCTGGCCTCTGCTCAGCATCTGGCGGGGGGGTGCCCTTCCTGCTGCCTCGTAGCATGGTGGAAGGGATCACGTGGTGAGACAGCAAGGGTGCTGGCTCAGATCTGTCTCTTCTTATAAAGCCACTTGCCCAGGTCCCAGCGAGCCCTTCCCAGGCATCCAGAGGGAGAACGCGCTGGAGGGTGGGTGGGAGAGGCTTCGGAGGCGACCGGGTCGGTTATGGCCTTCTCTGACCGTGCCTGCAGGAGCCCCTTACTGGACCAGGCCGGAGCGGATGGATAAGAAGCTGCTGGCTGTGCCGGCCGCCAACACTGTCCGCTTCCGCTGCCCGGCCGCCGGGAACCCTACTCCCTCCATTTCCTGGCTGAAGAACGGCAAGGAGTTCCGCGGGGAGCACCGCATCGGGGGCATCAAGGTGGGCCGGGCCTGGCCTGGCGGGGCTCTGTGGAGTGGCGGGGCCTGCGGCTGCCCGCCCCCTCCGCCGCTCACCCGCTCACGCCCTGCTCCCGCAGCTGCGGCACCAGCAGTGGAGCCTGGTCATGGAAAGCGTGGTGCCCTCGGACCGCGGCAACTACACGTGCGTGGTGGAGAACAAGTTCGGCAGCATCCGGCAGACGTACACGCTGGACGTGCTGGGTGAGCGCGGGCAGGGCCGGTGGGCGCGAGCCCCGGGCAGCCCCAGCCGCCCTCTGACCCCTGGCCCGCCGCCACCCCCCCGCAGAGCGCTCCCCGCACAGGCCCATCCTGCAGGCGGGGCTGCCGGCCAACCAGACGGCCGTGCTGGGCAGCGACGTGGAGTTCCACTGCAAGGTCTACAGCGACGCGCAGCCGCACATCCAGTGGCTGAAGCACGTGGAGGTGAACGGCAGCAAGGTGGGCCCCGACGGCACGCCCTACGTCACCGTGCTCAAGGTGGGCGCCGCCGCAGGCTGGCGGGGGTTGGGGGGGGCCTTGGCTGGGCGAGAGGGGACCTGGGACCGGGAGTTGCAGCTCCTGCAGAGGTGGCGGCTCAGCCCTTCTCGCCGCTGCGGGCTGGGACCTGTCTCCCCAGGCCTCTGCTGCCGTGGCCCCACTGCCATGAGCGGGGCCTGCCGGAGGCCTCTCCAGGATGGGCTGGAGCCCAGGTGGCCTGGGGCGCGAGGGGGGCCGCCGAGCCCTCTGGTGCACTCTGGGCCTCTGGGGCGCGAGGGGGGCCGCCGAGCCCTCTGGTGCACTCTGGACCTCAGGGGCCTTGGTAGCTGCTCCCGGAGCTGGCTGGATTGGCCGTAGTCAGCCATGTAGGGTGGCGCTGCCTCGCCACCGTGCGCCTCTCTCTGCCGTAGTTTTGTTCTTGTGGTGGCAGGGGGTGAGGGCCACCCGAGCTGGGACGGTTGCGACACTGGAAGCCCAAAGAGAAACATCTGTTCAGAGTCAAGGCATTGAGAGGGGGAGGGGAGCAGGCGCTGGGGCCAGGCAAGGAGGCGCCGCCTTCTGGTCCCCCCCCCCCAGGGGGCTGTAGGGTTCTGGATGTAGGGGGTTGGACACCCAGGAGGAGGCGCCGCTGAGAAGCCACGCCCAGCACCTCGCGACGCCACCTTCGGGCCGCCTTCCAGTGACGCGGCCTAGCCCCCGTTCTGGCCCTTGGGGTCTCCCACGCCCTGCCGCATCCTGCCTTGTGCCCAGCGGCGCTGGCTTCGGGGTGTCCCTGAGCCGGGTCTCTTGTCCCCGCAGTCCTGGATCAGTGACAAAGTGGAGGCGGACGTGCGCCTCCGCCTGGCCAATGTGTCGGAGCGGGACGGGGGCGAGTACCTCTGTCGAGCCACCAATTTCATAGGCGTGGCCGAGAAGGCCTTTTGGCTGCGCGTTCACGGGCCCCGAGCAGGTAACGACTCTGTCCCACGCCTGCCTGGCACGCCGAGCTCCAGCTCCAGCGCCCTGGCCATGCGCCTGCCTGCACGCCGCACGCCGCACGCCGCACGCCGCACGCCCCGCCCTGTCCTGGTTGCTCCCGCCTGCGGCTCGCGCTCCGCTTGTGCCCACAACTCTGGTAGCTCCGGCCGCCTCTGCGACCGCCCCGCTTCGTGTCCCTCAGGCCTGTGCCGGCTCCTCCCCCCGCACCCCCACGGGCACACCCAGGAGCTCCTTAGAGCCGGCTGGGGGCCGTGCCCCTCCCTGAGCATCCGCCTCCCCCTCTCTCCCCCCACCCACCCCTCCACCGCCTGGCTGCTTTGCTACCGTCTGTCTGTCTGTCCCGCTGTCCACCTGTCTCCTGCCTGCTCTCTCCTGTCTCTGCACTAACCGCGCATGCTGCCTCAGTGCGGCGCCTTGCCGGCCGCCCGCCTGACGCTCACCTGGGACAGAGGACTCGCCGGTGGAGGGACTGGCTTCAGGCTCCGTGCCACGCACGAGGCGGAGGCCCTGGGCTGCCGTGGGCCGTGGCCGGGCCACAGCGGTGGCCGAGGTGGTGGTGGTGGCAGTGGCGGCGGCGGCGTTTTCCTTGCAGCCTGGCCGGATCGTCGCCGTGTGGACTCCGCCGTCGCGGTGCCCCTGGGGAGGTGCTCACGCTCGCCTATCGAGCTCTGTTCTCTCTTATAGACGGCGGGCGCTAACACCACCGACAAGGAGCTAGAGGTTCTGTCCTTGCGCAATGTCACCTTTGAGGACGCGGGGGAATACACCTGCCTGGCAGGCAATTCTATCGGGTTTTCCCATCACTCTGCGTGGCTGGTGGTGCTGCCAGGTACTGGCTCCTGCTGCTGCTCGCTCTGCACCTGTCCTCTGGGGTGCTGGCTCAGGACACGCCACAGCCGCAGTGCCGGGCTGGGGGCCGTGGCTCACAGAGCCTCCCCCGGGCTTCATGCCTGGTCACGCCTTGGCCCCAGAGGCCCCCATGGCCCCTGCTGCGGCTCTGGCATCTCCTGGGCGCCTGGGTGGCGGTATGGGTGCTGTTGGCTCTGCTGGCTCCTTTTCTCCTGGGTCTGGGGCTCTGACTCACAGATGTTTTGCCTGCAGCAGCAAGGCGTGTTGGTTGGGGTTGGAGGCCGCAGGCCCCACCTCAGCTGGTGCCTGTGGCGCTGGCCTCAGGCCCTCACAAGAGGGAGGCCGACCCGGCCCCAACGCCTGTGTCTTTGCAGCTGAGGAGGAACTGGTGGAGGCCGACGAGGCCGGCAGCGTGTACGCAGGCGTCCTCAGCTACGGGGTGGGCTTCTTCCTCTTCATCCTGGTGGTGGTGGCCGTGACACTCTGCCGCCTGCGCAGCCCCCCCAAGAAGGGCCTGGGCTCCCCCACTGTGCACAAGGTCTCCCGTTTCCCGCTTAAGCGACAGGTAACAGAAAGTAGATACCAGGTTTTGAGTGGCCCGCTTGCCTGCCCCAGGCCTCCTAGAGGCCCCCGCTGCCCAACTCACCTTGGACCCTCCAAGCTCAGGGAGGCCCTGTCGTGTCCAGGCTTGGGGTCCACCTGGGGTGTTTCTCTGCAGTTGGGGGGGGGCTGCTAATCCTCCACCTCTGTTCTCCACGTGGAGCCCAAGTTACTTTAGGACACAAAACCTTTCTTAAAGTCTCTTCTCACGTACCGGGCGCGGTGGTGCTCGCCTGTCATCCCAGCAACTTGGGTGGCTGAAGCAGGAGAATCGCAAGTTCGAGACCAGAGGCAATCTGCGTTAATTTAGCGAGACCCTGTCTCAAAAAGCAAAAAAAAAAGGACTGGGGGTGCAGCTCAGTGGTGCAGCACTTTCAAAGCATCCAGGTGTGAGAACCTGGGTTCAACCCCCAGTACCACAAAAAAAAAAAAGAGTTCCCCACTCACCATTACCTGGAAATCACAGCAGCCCCTCCTGGTCCATGCACTGCCCTGGATAGCCGTAGCCTCGCCATCCCTGGGGCTGCACCACCCCCTCCCCTCGGCACCTCTGTTGTGCGGCACCAACCTGCCCCTGCCGACCCAAGCAGGTGTCCTTGGAGTCCAACTCGTCCATGAACTCCAACACGCCCCTGGTCCGCATTGCGCGGCTGTCTTCAGGAGAGGGCCCCGTGCTGGCCAACGTGTCTGAGCTTGAGCTGCCTGCCGACCCCAAGTGGGAGCTGTCCCGGGCCCGGTCAGTGGTGGTGAGGGCCTGCATGTGTCGGAGATGTCAGAGTGGAGGGTGGGATGGCCATTTGGCTGAGGCCTGCAGGGTTCAGGTGGAGTGGGTGGGATTTAGGGGCTGTTGAGGTTGTGGCAGTTTGTCCAGTCCGAGATGAGGTGCTGCTGGGGTGGGGGCAGGATGAGGACCTGATCCCTTGAGGGCTCCCTGTCCAGACAGCACGGCCCAGGGTGGGAGGCCTGCAGGGGTTGCTATTCATCCTCACGAGCAAGGGCACCGGGCAGGCCTGGAGGGCTTCCTAGAGGCACTGGTGCTGGGTCCTCCGGGGCTGGGCTGAGTTGGGCCCAAACTCACACCTCGGCTTCTGTCACCAGGCTGACCCTGGGCAAGCCTCTTGGGGAGGGCTGCTTTGGCCAGGTGGTCATGGCGGAGGCCATCGGCATCGACAAGGACCGTGCTGCCAAGCCCGTCACGGTAGCCGTGAAGATGCTGAAAGGTGAGGAGGGGCCAGTGAGGGGCACGAGGCATGTTGCGGGGGCCGACACCTGACACATGCCCTTCCTGCAGACGATGCCACTGATAAGGATCTGTCGGACCTGGTATCCGAGATGGAGATGATGAAGATGATTGGCAAGCACAAGAACATCATCAACCTGCTGGGCGCCTGCACGCAGGGCGGTAGGCTGGGCGCTGGGGGGCAGGTGGGTGGGCAGCGGGCCCCTCCTGGCCCGGCAGCCCCCCTGAGGCACCCCTGCCCTAACCCTCAGGGCCCCTGTACGTGCTGGTGGAGTATGCGGCCAAGGGCAATCTGCGCGAGTACTTGCGGGCGCGGCGGCCTCCAGGCATGGACTACTCCTTCGACTCCTGCCGGCTGCCCGAGGAGCGGCTTACCTTCCAGGACCTCGTGTCCTGTGCCTACCAGGTGGCCCGAGGCATGGAGTACCTGGCCTCCCAGAAGGTCAGCAGGGGCGGCTGGCACAGGCTATGGAGGCCCTTGGGTTTGAGGTACGGGTCACAGGCGAGGGATCGGCAGGAGTCGGCTCAGCCCTCGTTCCTTCCCCAGTGCATCCACAGAGACCTGGCCGCCCGGAATGTGCTGGTGACCGAGGACAATGTGATGAAGATTGCAGATTTTGGCCTGGCCCGTGACGTGCACAACCTGGACTACTACAAGAAGACCACCAACGTGAGCCCCGCCCCCAGGGGGAGTGGGGCCCCAGCTGGGGGGAGCCTGGCCGCCAACACCCTCCCTCCCCTCCAGGGCCGGCTGCCAGTGAAGTGGATGGCGCCCGAGGCCCTGTTTGACAGAGTCTACACCCACCAGAGTGACGTGTACGTGTCCCCGAGGGTGTGGGTGGGGTGCTCCAAGGACGGCCAGGCCCCTGCGGCACTGCCCACAGCCTTGGAGCCCTAGGCCTGCCAGGCCGCTGTGTGTCCCCTGCTCTGGGCCCACAACAGGGTCCTGGCCTTTCCCTGGGTGTCCCCTGCTACCCCGGCGGTCCCAGGGGTCCCCGGGCCACCTGACCCGGCCTGTCCCCTGTAGCTGGTCCTTCGGGGTTCTCCTCTGGGAGATCTTCACACTGGGGGGCTCACCATACCCCGGCATCCCCGTGGAGGAGCTTTTCAAGCTGCTGAAGGAGGGCCACCGCATGGACAAGCCGGCCAACTGCACGCATGACCTGTGAGCGGAGCCGCCTGCTCGCCCTCCTCGGAGTCCCTGGGGGTGATTTCTGCCCAGGCTCCGAAGTGGAGCTCAGGATGGGTGGGGGCCGGTGGGGTGGGGAGCCGTGGCCGGCCCGAAGCCCATGCCCGAGCCCTGCTCGCAGGTACATGATCATGCGGGAGTGCTGGCACGCGGTGCCCTCGCAGAGGCCCACCTTCAAGCAGCTGGTGGAGGACCTGGACCGCATCCTCACCGTGACCTCCACCGACGTGAGTGCCACGCGGGGCTGGCCCCGGGGAGCCCTGAGGGATGGAGCAGGCTCCCGGGGCCGTGGGCTGAGCACTGCTGTGGAGGCGGGCGAGGGTCTCCTTTGGAGGGCACGGCGCTGACCCGCCCTCCCCGACCGGCAGGAGTACCTGGACCTATCGGTGCCCTTTGAGCAGTACTCGCCGGGCGGCCAGGACACCCCCAGCTCCAGCTCCTCGGGGGACGACTCCGTGTTCACCCACGACCTGTTGCCAACGGCGCTGCCCGGCGGCGGGGGCCCGCGGACGTGAAGGACTGGGAGCCCCACAGGCCGAGCCCCCGCCAATGTGAGAGTGGACCCCGGCCCGAGCCCGGGACGGATGGGCAGACGCGGAGACGGGACTTTCCGTCTGTGTGCGCGTGTCCTGAGGCCCCAGGGAGCCTGTGCTGCTGTACGGTGACCTCCTGACTGCCTGGGGTCGAGTGTACCATGGGGCTTTTGTTCTGGGGGGACCAAGTGCAGAATGTCAGGGCCACCCTGTGTGACCCTTGGGACCCCTGTCACCCCACGGGGGCATCACAGGGAGGGCCTTGGCACCCCTAGTGCCCAAAGCTGAGCCTGTAGGGAAGCCCCATGCAGCGAGCCTCCCACCCGCCCGATGCCTTGCACCTGGGGGTGAGTCACGGCTCCCCCACAGGCCTCCCCTGCCCACCCCGCCCCCTGCAGACTGAAATTACGGGTACCTGAGGGTGGGGCCTCTGACTCCCATCTGAAGGGCTATTCCAGGAGCGAGTGTGCCTCGGTCCACACAGACTCTGTGTGTGCGGTTATTACACATGCACACGGCAGAGCATCGGGTGGGAGACGGAAAGGTGGAGGCCCTCTGGGGACAAGCAGAGAAGGAAGGGCGTTTCTGGTGCCGCAGTTTTGTTTTAAAAATTGTACCTGGACCTGTATATTTGTAAAGCTATTTATCGTCCCCCAGAGCTCCCGCGTTGCCCCACCACGTCGATAGTGTTTAGCCAGCCACATGGCAGAGATTTAAGTTTTAACTTATTAACAGCCCAGAGAGTCTATGCCGCCTTAGGAGGGGTTGCTGAGAATGTATGTCCAGCCCGCACCTGAGGCCGAAGTTGGCCCCTTGGAGCCTGAACAGCCCTCACGGTTGGAGGTGGCTCCAGAGAGCATTTCTTATTTCCTTTGGCCTCCTTTCCCAGGGGAATTAGATTTCTATAGGATCTTTCTCTAGAAGATTTATTTTTGGGGGCTTCAAAGTGAGCTGGTATTTTCATACAGATTCTTCTAATTGCTGCATATTCTAGGCGGGAGCCGGCATCCAGGGAGGGGCCGGCCCCGCAAGCAGGTTCTGCCGTTATTAGATGTTACAAGTTTATATATATCTATATATATAATTTATTGAGTTTTTACAAGGTGTATTTGCTGTAGACTTAACACTTCTTACGCAATGCTTCTCGACTTTTACGGCCTGGACTGCTCCCTTTCGAAGCCAGGGAGAGAGAGCTATGAATTCAGCTTGGTTACTCTTGTGCTGTTTGTGGGCCCCGGGCTTGGGTGGCTGTCGCTTGCTTGTCAGCCAGGAGGGCCGGGTGGTGGCTCAGGGCGTCTCCCCTCCAGCTGGCCGAGTGGCCTGTGGCCACACCTGCAGAGATGATTCTGTTAACCCAGCCGACGCGCGTTCCACACAATAAACACCGGTCCCCGTCCTTGCCTCGTGCCTCCTGCTGTCTCCTCTGGGACCCAGACAGCTGTGGGTCTTTGCTGCTGCCGGGACGGTTCCACTGCTTGCCCCTGCAGAGGGAGGGCCCTGGCGCCCACTGGGGGGGTCCCCTCGGGGAGGTGCTGGACTCTGGCTGTCCTAGTCCTGCCCTCTGAGGGCCTCCAGGCCAGGCTCCCGGCCCCCGAGTGTGGAGGGACCCAGGGTGAGGGTGGTGGTGCTCCCAGGGGGCCTGGCTGCATGGGTGTCTGTGGGAGGAGCTGTGGAGGGTGTGTTGGGCCTGCCCAGCTGCCTGGCTGCCCCCACCTCAGGGGAGCCCTGTGTGGGGCAGAGGTCACCCAGGCACCTGTGCTGGGCCTGAGGCCTCTTCCTCACCACCTGCCCCCAGGGAGGCGGCAGGTAGGCCGAGCCCCTATCAGCTATCAGCATCTACACCTGTCTACACCAGTGGCCACACCCATCCCTGCTCCTGGCCTGCTCCCCTCCTCAACCCACACCTGGCCCCTGCCCTGGGCTCCACCCATGTCCCCTGGGCAGAAGCTGCTATGCTAGGCTCAGCTCGCCGGACGTGGAAGATGGAGGAAGAAGGCAGGGTTGGGGGCAAGGGGACAGGGTGGTCACCCGGGTGGTGGTGGGCCAGGAAGGCAGGGCTTCCTGGAATTGGAGGCCATGAGTGTCAGGGCCAGGTGGCCCTCCCTCAGTCTCACCTCTGGCCTTGGGACAAGGCTGGTGACAGCTCTGTGGGGAGCCGCTGGCCGCTGGACAGGTGAACCTTCACTTGGGCTCTGCCTCACACCCACCCCAGAGGGGCTTTTCTGGATAGCTGGAGCTGCTGAGAGGTCTGGTCTGGATACGGATACCCGGAACCCCGGGCCCCTCAGGGAGCACGTGGCCCGGCTGGCCCCTCAGTGACCTGATGAGGGTGCCATGTCCTCAAGGCCTCACCCTCCCAGCCCTGCTCAAGGACTCCGTGCAGGGACCCGGAGGCTGGCGCGGCCCTGGGGAACAACGGGTGGCAGCAGAGGCAGAGGCCTGGCGGCAGCCGGAGCCAAAAGAAAAGGGGCAGGCAGAGGAGGCACAGTTGTCCCCAGCAATCCTGGTGGTGGCCTAGCAGTCGGAGCTTGGCCAGGTGCGCCCCCTAGTGCTGAGCCCGTCCAGGCTGCCTCTCGAGGCCTCTCTGGCTGGCACAGGGGACAGGAGGGCTGGATGCTCACTGAGGACAGCCTGCGGCTGGCCACTGGGTGGGTCCCAGCGTCCCCGGCACCAGGGGCCAGAAGTCTCCTCCAGCCTTAAAAGGACAAGCGTGGCACTCAGTTGAGTGGGAAGGTGGTGGCGAAGACACTGGACACCCACCCTGGGCTACCACGCACCTCACCGTACCACCAAGTGAGGAAGGCTGCTGCTGGCTCAGCAGAGAGCCCTGGACTTGGAGCCAGTGAGGCTCCACCCAGAGGGCGCAGGGCCATTCCTAAGCACCCGGGTCGTCATGCTGAAGGTCCCTTGGGATGCCACTGTCCACACTTCCTCATGGCTTGGTGGCCAGGAGCGTGGCCACTGGCATTCATTCTAGGGGAGCGGAGGAGCCTAGGCCTGCGACATGCTGTGGGATTTGGTCAGTACCCTGGAGGGCGGGTAAATGAGCTCTGCGCGGACCGTCCTGCCTGTGTGGTGAGAAATGTACACCAGCTCCCTGCCAGGCACCCGAGGCTTCCTCTCCTCCAGAGCTGTCACAAGTGCGAGGCTTCCATTGCTGCGCCATCCAGTCTCATCTTGTTTGATGGTCGCTGTCCTCACTGGGGCCAGCACTGCCTTCCCACTGGCTGCTTTGTCCCACCAACCACCTCCTGCCCCGCCCCTGGGCCTGGCACTGCTGGAGCCCAGACACCCTGGGGTGGCCTCAGCTCTTTGGGAGACGCTGGTCAAGAGCAGAACAGGCCCTTGAAGCTGGGCCTGGCTCCGGGGATGGACCCCCAGTGTCCCACTGAGGCGGGGGCAAGGCCACTGGAGCCGGAGCTGGCATCCTGGGCTCAGGGTGAGTGGGAGGGTCGGGAAATGGACGCCGTGCCGAAACCCTCCTTCCCTCCCTGCTAGGCCACCCCGGGGTGACACCCAGACACCGGGCGAGGTTGCCCCAGCAGGCTGCCTGTCCTCCGCCTGTGCCCGGGAGGCAGCGCTGGTGTGGGTAGAGTGCCTGTCTGCCCGGGGCCCGAGGCATCGTCTGGAGAAGCTGGCCCTCCCGGGGGCCGTCAGCCAGGGTCCTCCCACCCTGTGGGGCTCAAGCCAGGCACAATCTGGGTGTGAGGTGTCTGGGCTCCAGGACCCCCTGAGGCCTGCTCTGTCCCTGAGGGCCTGCAAGGTGAGGAGAGCCTTAGACCGCCAACCAGGACGACTCACCCCGTGGCAGACAAGTCATCAAGTGGCACTTTATTAAATCATCCCCTTACATCCAGTGTCTAGATGACATCCCACCACGTGGCCTGTTGCTGCCACAGGGCCCTGGGCAAGCCTGGTACACGGTACAGCGTCCAACAGGCGAGGCCTCTGTGTTCTGCCTGGCTGGAGTCACAGGACCAGGACCCGAGTCTCTGCGGGTCCCCAGGATCGGCAGAGCGGCCCTCCGTGAGAGCGGACGCCCGGGCCGCTGAGTTCCCGCCTGTCGTCTTTTGTCAAATGGTTCAGAAATGTTACTTGGAGCTGTCACAGGAACACAAGCTTGATGTTTCAGTAACGAATGGTCTCTACAGAAGATGTGTGCACACGGCCCAGTTCAGAGACCCCGGGGACCCCTGAAAGCCAGGGGAAGACGGAAATCTGCTCCTCTGCCACATTCCTGGGGCGTAGCCCTGCTGGCCCTGAGGATCATGACTAGGAGGCTGCTTTCCACAATGACATGGCCCCTTGAGTTCCACTTACACTAATACTCTGCAGGGACCCTGGAGACCACGTGCTGATTGCCTGAACCCCAGTGTGAGGAGCAGGTGCGGAGGTGGGTGAGCAGGGAGCCTGGGACTCCTGCGTCGGAAACCCAGCTCTGGACCTGCCTGCCAGGGCCGAGTGCTCGGGCTCAAGGCAGAGACAGCTGAAAGCAGCCACCTTCAAGTCCTCATGACACTAAGCCCTCGTCTTTGGACCCGCCATCTCCCACACTGCACCTGGATACCGGTCCGGCTGGAATAAATACGGGTCAGACAGTAAAACCAGCAGAGGGCTGAGGGGAGGAAGCGCGCCTCCCCCAGCGGCAACAGGCAGAGCCTCCGGCACCTGTGGCCGCACAAAAGCTTCCGTGGCACCCGGGAGGCTAAGCCCTCCTCCTGGGGTGGGGCTGGGGCTCACGAGGGCAGAGGGGACAGCAGTGGAAAGCGCCTGTGGCCAGCAACAGCCACGGTGGGGACAATGGCAGCATCTGGCAAAGCCACGGAGGTGAGACTGACAGCTGGACACAGCCAAGGGCCCCCAGAACACGGCTCTCAGGCAAGGTCCTCCTCTGGGGACACGTCTGGCAAGCACAAGCTCCTTCTCAGGAGTCCACTGACAGTGGAACCGGCCGCTGGAGGAAGGGCAGGGGGATTCGTAAATACTACCCCGCACCGCAACAGACTCCTTCCTCGAATGACTGAAATGAACGCCCTTCAGACGCAAGTTACTTCACGAGGCTTACACGTGAGAACATATGACCTTATTTGTCAAATTTTCCCTTTAATGGCCAAGAAGAAAAGGGTCAAGTAACCGAGAAGGTGTCACTTCCCAGGGCTGCGTCTCCGTTTCCTGCCTAACGCGGCTGCGCTGTGATCCACTCCTGTCTTCCAAATTCCTGTCTGGAGTCACCCAGATGGGTCTCACTGTGCGGCTGAGGCTGGCCTCAAACTCACAATCCTCCTGCCTCCCCTCCTAGCAGCTTGAATTGGAGCACGGGCCTGTGCTGCCACGCCTGGCCTCCCGAGGACATTCTTGCTGGTAACTAATCTAGCCTTAAAAGGACAAGCATGGCACTCAGATGAGTGGAAAGGTGGTGGTGAGGCCACTGGACACCCACCCAGGGCTGCCGCCCACCTAACCGTACCCCCAAGTGAGAAAGGCTACTGCCGGCTTAGCAGAGAGCCCTGTACTTGGAGCCACTGCCAGATCCACCCAGAGGGTGCGGGGCCATTCCTAAGCACCCGGGTCGTCATGCTGAAGGCCCCTTGGGATGGCACTGTCCACACTTCCTCACGGCTCAGTGGCCAGGAGCGGGGCCACTAGTGTTTATTCCAGGGGCGCAGAGGAGCCCAGGCCTGCGACATGCTGTGTGATTCCATCGGTTCCCTGCACCAGGGGGTGGGGCCTCCCAGCCACCGTCCTGAGGTGGGCTGGTTTAGTCTCAAGTGACAAGCCACACACAGCCCCACAAGGGCGTCAGGCTGGGGCCCTGGTGTGCTCCTGGGCGGTTCAGAGGCCCGGAGGCTCCCGGGTGCAGCACAGTGGACGACACGGCACAGCAGGCTCCCTTTCCCATTAGCGTGCCTCGCCCACTCTGCTAGACGTCACTCGCGAGTCAGGCAGACCGTCGGGTGTGAAGACTCCGTGCCGGTGGATTAGAGAGTCAGGTGGAGATCAACATCCGGTAAACACTTGGCAGGACGCGCACAAGGTGCTGACACCGCCAGGGAGCCCTGTCATCACAGAGGCCACTGAGGTCATGGACACTCTTCGCAGTGGTTACACAGACAGGACTCAGAACACGGGCACAGGCAGATCTATTCACGTTGATACTGAAATGAAGAATGAAAGTCCGCGGACTGAGTGAGGTGTCTTCCTTGGAGCTGGGCGGGTGCTTGTGTTTGTCTAATTCCTATCCAAGGCCTCGAGGATGTGCTCAGCCCCACAGGGCGTTCAGAGTCCACGTGGTCCTCGCTCTTCCCCTGGGGGCTGGGGGGCTCAGTCAGGCCTTGAGACCGTGAAGGCACTCCTGGGGTGGTGCCTTCCCTGGCTTGGCCCAAACCGCCTCTGGAGCCAGGGGTCTGGTGCGGCAGTGACCCTGCCGGCGGCTGCGCCCTTGGCCTCTGTGGCGTGGCACTTAGTGCCCCTGGGCTGAGTCCGGAAATGGCTCCCCAGAGGGTTCCAGGACTCCAGACCGACTGGATCTTCGTGGAATGATGAAAATTAAAAATTACTTGATTGTGGAAGTTTCTGATTTATTCCAGAAAAAAATATTAGATTTGCCACTAAGAATCACCTCAAATCAATCACTCGAGTGTCATTCCCACCATGGTGGTGCAGCAGGGCGAGGCCCAGAGTGGAGGGCTCTAACTCTTCACCTCCGCGGCCTCTTTCTCAGCCTTCTCCTTTGCCTTCTCCTTCTCCCCCACCTTCTCCTCCTTCTCCAGTGTGGCCACAATCTCGGCCACCTGGCTGGTGGAGACGTGAACGTCTTCTTTGTCTACCAGGTCGATCACCTAGGCACAGGGGAGAAGGGACTTTACAGGGATCCACCCACAGCACCAACCTGGAGCCCTCGCAAGCACAGGGAGTGGGAATGCGGGCCTCCTCCAAGCCATCTTTTTGGCTGGCACCTACACATCGTGCTGCCTGCTAGGGGTGCCCGGAGGCTGTAGAGGGCACAGCAAGGCTGCCGGTATCAAGTCCCAGCTCCAGCCTACCTGGCCCTGACCCATTCCTGGGGGCCTACCCTGGACGCGGCTTCCCCAGACAGAGAGGGGTGGGGTGTGGGGAGCACGCCTCCCCCCTGCCATGCCGAACAAGGAAGGGAAGGTGGTCAGCATGCATGTCTGGGAGCACCTTGCTTTTAAATGAAACTAAAAGAAGCCAACCGATGTTTGTGGTTATATCTGGAAAATCACTGATTTGCCAGATACCCTAGGAGCCGTTTCTTCTCAGAAATGTAAATGATTAAGGAAGGTCAGGACAATCTCCAGGTTGGAGCTGACTTCCCTGTGCAGGCTGGATCCGGTCCCAGTCTCCTGGTCTGACCTGGGACCCTGTAGCCATGCCTGAGAGGCCCCGTGGCTATGCTCACACTGCCTTCCAGGCCAATCAGTTTGCTGCTAGGGCTCTGGGCAGGAGCTCTGTGCTGCAGCAGGGCCAAGAGGCCACACTGGCCTGGGGTGGGCTGCTGGTGCGCCTCCCATCAGGAGGCTCTGCCCACCTCTGCCCAGGACCACCAGCTCCTGGCGGGGCTCAAGCCTACAGCCCCGCAGGAGCCAGAAGCAGCCGGTGTCCATCAGAAAGCGGTGGCCTGCCCTGGAGGGATGTTCTCAGTGTGGTGTGGCAATGTTGCTGAGTGTCAGTCAGAGCTGAGACGCAGCTCCCACACGTGGACCTCTCGCAGGAGACAGGCTCCCGCCGCACAGGAAGAGGTGGTCCCAGGACAGCAAGGGAAACGACGCAGAGACCTGAGAGACACCTGGAGCTGCAGCCCAGACCCAACAGAGCCCCAAGGCTCAGTGGGAGCAGCCCCAGGACAGGAGGCACCGGGAGCGCGCAGCGCAGACCCGCCAGGACCCACCTTGACCAGGTCATCTATGTTGACCTTGCCATCCTTGTTCTCATCCAGGGCGGAGGCCAAGCTGACCAGCTTGCTTTCTGGAATGTGCTTGATTTGCTTCATGGCACTGATGAGCTCGGTGACACTGATGACGTTCTCCCTGGGGAGCAAAGCCCGCGTGTGGCTGCCGGCCAGGTGCCCTGCCCCAGGGCCCACCGCAGCTCCAATGGGAGGCTCTGACGCTGGCAGCCACCTGCGAGCCGGGGACGTCGGCACAGACCCCACGGGTGAGAGCCCGAGTGGATGCTGACGCGCAACACCACTAGGTGCGCAAGTCCCACGCACGCCTGCCTCCATGACTGGGTTCTCGGTGGGTGCTGCGCGGTGGTCCTCAGTCTGTGCCTGCCAGTGGCCAACTGTCCACTCAAGAGTGGCTACCACCCTCACCTGACGGTGACAAGGGCCTCCAGACCTGGGGCCTGGCTCCATCCTGGGGTCTATGGCCTGGATATGTGGGGAGCCCACGCATAGCCGGGCCATGGGAGCCCAGGGCGTGGCCACAGCCATTGTGGGGTGGCTGCTTCGTCTACCCAGTGGGCACCTGCACGAGGCCAGCTCTAGCTGCTGCAGTCTGGGACACGCCAGGGCACTGAGAAGGCCTGGTGCCCTTGCGGCTGTCACAGAGCATGGGAGTCAGGACTGGAAGGGCAGGGGAGAGCCCGTCTGTGTGAGGAGACGGGAGCCACACGGAGCCAGACGACCCAGTGACACCAGCATCGGGACGTGCAGATGGGCGTGGGCAGGAGAGAGGGGCTGGAACGGGCGCCCTGGTCTCTGGCGGGACCCTGGGTCCCTGGTGGGAGCGTCACACACAGAGGCCATGACCTGTCCTTGGGAGCCAGAAAGGCCTGAGCTCAGCTCCCAGCAAAGCTCCTGCCAGCCGCAGGACCAGCCCCTGGGCCCCGGTCTCCCGGAGCCTCTCCTGCTCTCTCCCACAGGCTCACAGCCACTCACCCGACAGGCGAGCCCTCAGCTGGGCCCAGCTTGCCGGCCTGCTGGTTTGTCTCTAGCTGCGCGATGAGCCCGTCGATCTGGCCGATCATCTGCTGCACTCGCTTCGTCAGCCTCTTGCTAGCCTTAGACTCTTCCACGTACTTCTCATCGCCCGTCTTGGAAAGCTCTTTCTTGATTTCTTGCAAGTCCTGTGGAATGATTGTAGGTGTGAAAAAGTCTTAAAGAAGGGAGTGGGTGGAGCCTACATTAATGTTAACTTGAAAAAGTAATCAAGCCAGCCGTGTGCAGTGGCACACACCTGTAATCCCAGAGGCTCAGGAGGCAGAGGAGGCAAGAGGATCACAAGTTCGAGACCAGAGGCAGTCTGCATAACTTAGTGAGACCCTGTCTCAAAAAGTAAAAAAAAAAAAAAGAAGAAAGGGCTGGGGGTGCAGCTCAGTGGTCCAGCACTTGCAGAGCATGCAAGCATGAGGCCCTGGGTTCAACCCCCAGTCACACACACACACACACACACACACACACAGAGGAATCAAGCCATTAATTTGGGCCAGGGCTGTAGCCCAGTGGTGGAGCATATCCCCAGCATGCACGAGGTCCTGGGTTCTGGGTTCTGTCCCCAGCACCACAAACACAAAAACAAAACAAATAGAACATTCATTTTAACCACAGAAACTTGCAAAATCTTATTTCTATCACACAAATTTCTCCTTATTTTTGTAAACTCAAAATATTTTGTAGCAGAGGAAATAGAATCTACTCTGAATCTGAACTTTCTAATCTGAAGTGCCTTCTTTCTTACACAACAAGTCAGCTTCCCCCTTGAGCAAACCTCTCAGGGAAGGGCAGGTGAGGAGCAGAGGGGATGAGGTGTACAGTGGAGGAGCCTCCCAGCCGGGGCAGGCACCACAGGGAGCCTCCAAATCAGCAAAGTGTTTTCCAGTCTTAAGATGGGTCACCTTTCCTGACAGCTGTGCAGCCAATTCTTTTACATCAGATTACAAAAGAATGTCTACCAGGCTGGGCTGCAGCGGTAGGGCTTGCCCAGTGTGCATGAGGCCCTGGGATCAATCCCAGCAACATGAGCACACACAAACACAAACGACAGTAAGTAATAATAATGACAACTGTAACTGAGAAAGGGGGTACAGGGAGTGGCAGACCCTTTGACTAGCACGAGGCCACAGGATTGAGCCCAGGCACAACCACTACCACCAGAAAAAAAAAAGGAACCAACAGGGACTCGTGAATGAAAAGCTCTGCTGCCTTATCAAACCAGGCCATTCATTCACTTGGCCTCTCCAGGTGTTCCCACACCCACTGCTGTCTGCTTGGCACCTGCAAGGACACCATTTACCAAGAAAACACCCTGGCCAATGGGTGTGGAGGAGCCCTGGAATAATCATTTTCTTTTCTCTCCTCCCCTCCTCTTCCTTTGCTTTTGGTGCTGGGGATCTAACCAGGGCCTCACGGATGCTAGGCAAGCACCGGGCTCCTTCTCTAACCAAGATTCATTTTCACCTTGGTTTCCTCCAAATTCCCTCTGGCCAGCGTACCTCATATTTGATGGAAGGATTACTCGATGCTCTGGGGGCTGGGAAGGCTGTTAAACTCCTCCCTGCAGTTTCAGCCCCGGCAGTAATTCCCTCCCCCAGCCCCACCACCGGCCAGAGAGCAGTTGGGGGAAGAGCCACTCGGCTGCCTGCGCCCCAGATCTCCGCCCCCCACGGCCTGCTCCTGCCCACCTCGCTGTAGTCCTGGACATCTTCCTTCAGCAGCTCCAGCTCCTCCTTCTCCTTGGTCAGGGACTTCTTCTGCTCCTTCAGCTTGGAGCAGGCGTCGCTGAGAATGTCAATCTCCTCCTTGGTTATCTCCTCCCCCTGCGGAGAAACAAGCGGAGGGGCACAGGTGCAGGGCCAGGCGGGCTGCCTGGCAGCTTCTCACTCACACCACACGGCGGGCACTCGGGCACATGCTCAGTGGAGATGCGGCTGAAGTTTAGGCTACGTTAGCCACGGGCGCCCCCACAGTGAACCGCGCTGTGTCACCTGGTGAGTTGTGACCTCTGTGTACACCCGAGAAAGCCACACTACAGCCAGCACAGTGAGCACACCACTCACCCCCAGGAGCTCCCCCCTGCTCCCCAGGGTCCCACCTTCTCCCCAGGCACCTACTGACCTCCCCGACAGGAGAGCCTGTGTTTTTCTAGAACTTTGTGGGAGGAGCCACCCAGCACAGCCTCTTTTGCCTGACTGCGCTTCCTTGCCCGTCCTGAGATCCACTCAAGGCGGTAGTGAGTGCCTTGTAATCACGACAGACACGCCCTTCGCTTCCTGTTTCCGGTGGTTACATCCTTATTAACCTTGGCTGGGATGAGCTTTTTTTTTTTTTTTTTTTTAAGTGCTGAGATGGAACCCAGGGTGTCACACGTGCTAGGCAAGTGCTGCACCACCAAACTGTACCCCCCGCCCTCACCACACATCCCGGCAGTTGTAGCTCGACAGTCTTAGAACTGGGTCGGTGAATCCCCCACTTTCGTTATCTTTATCACGGGGGTCCTTTGAACCTTCACATAAACTTTAGAATAAGTTTGTCAACTTTAACAAGAAACCTGCTGGAGTTCTGACGGTCTGGAGGCATCTGCGGATCGGTCGGAAGAGGATCAGTACTCTGCAATGCTGAGTTGCACCCAGGAGCACAGCACACCTTTTTGGAGCTTAATTTACCTCCCAACAGTCTGTACTCAGTGTGTAGCTCTTATATAACGTCTTTCCAATTCATCCCTAAGCAACTCACTCTGGGGATGCTACTATGAATGACATACTGCAACGATCTCCACATGACAGCATCACTTGTAAAGACTTCCTGACTGAGCCGGGCACAGTGGTGCAGGCCTGTAATCCCAGTGGCTCGGGAGGCGGAGGCAGGAGGATCGCAAGTTCGAGACCAGAGGCAGTCTGCATAACTTAGCAAGACCCTGTCCCAAAAAGTTAAAAAAAAAAAAAAAAAAAAAAGGGTTGGGGGTGCAGCTCAGTGGTCTAGCACTTGCAGAGCTTGCAAGCGTGAGGCCCTGGGCTCAACCCCCAGTACCACAAAAAATAAATAAATAAAGACTTTCTTACTCCCTCTTCTCCGCCCACAGCGAGGTGGTGTGGCAGCAGAGCCGGGCCGCAGGAGGGCAGCGATCCCTGCAGCTGTCCCGCCAAGGAGATGCCAGCCACAGGTGTCAGGAAGAGGTGGGCTCCAGCACATGCGCTTCCAGGAGCGTGGGATGCTCCCTGCCAGCCCATTTCCTGTCTGTCCATACGGCAATTGGAGACCACCTTTAAAATTTTTAATTCAACTAGCATTTTCTGGACAGATCCCATGTGGCCATGATCATTTTTACAGGATAGCTGCACTTGATTTGCTAGCCTGCTAAGAAATTTTCCAAGTCGGGTATAGGGGCACATGCACGTAATTCCAGCAACTTGGGAGGCAGGGGGAGGAGGACCAGGAGTTTGAGGCTAGAGGCAGCCTGAGAAACTTACCGAGACCCTGTCTCAAGATAAAAAGCAAAAAATTGGCTGAGGGCGCAAGTCAGTGGCAGAACCCTTGTAAAGTATATGCAAAGCCCTGAGTTCAACCACCTACTACCGTGAGCAAACAAAACCAAAAGTTTGCATCTATGTTCATAAGACAGACATCTCTAGTTTTCCACATAGCTCTGAGGCTCTGGTGTGTATCATGTGACGCCTGCCCCATGGCTTGAGGTGGGCAGTGCCCCTTCTCTTCACTTTCCTGATCAGAATCCTCAGCCGTGCATCACTGGCTCCTCATGTCTGGACGCAGTGGCCCTGAGCTGTTGGGCCCCGGTCTTCTCTGTGGAAAGGTTTCAGCTGAGGCTCATGTCCTCACCGTGCTAGAGCCGCTTGCTGTCCACCTTACTGATGTCACAGGAAGCTCCAGGTCTGTGCCGGACCGTGGGCACCAGGACGCTTGTCTCTTCACCTCCTTAAAGGCCCGTGCTTCTGAGACATCCTTGGTAACCCTTCCGCGCCAGTTCTCCTGAGATTCTGGAACTTCCTTCGGTCTTTCACCCGCTGGAAATAGCCCCGTCTCCTTCCCTGGAGTCAACCCACGCCCTGCTCGATCTACCGACAGGCTGCACCTTTCCACTGAGTTACAAGGTTGGTCCTTCCAGAGCCCCCTTGTGAGCCCTGCCCACCCCCAGCATCCCCTGAAAATGACAGCTGCATCCCAGCCTGACACCCAACAGCCTGGGCCCCACCTCCCCTTGAGCCCAGGTTCCCCAGGACTCCTGCCCCCGCCTTGACCGTGACACATGTCTACTCCGGTGCCTGCCAGGCCATGCAGCAGCCTGCGTTCCTCAGGCCTTTGGCCCTGAGCTCCGTCTCCTGCTGGGCTTGTCCCAGGCTGGGCCGGTCTGCACAGGGGGCCCATGAGGCTGTGCTCAGCCCTGCCGTGGGCCCCGGCTCCTCCGCATGGAGCATCCAGGGGAGCTCACAGCTCATCACGCAGAAGCCCCAGCAGCCACGCCACTCCTGGACGTTTTCCCCGCCCCTGCAGGATCGCCGGCTGTGCCCGCCCTCCCCGTGCTCCTTCCTCCTGGGATGAAGATTGGCCTCTCCTCCTGCGAAGGCCGGGGCCGCCAGAGGGAGAGCCCGAGCCTCGCCATCGCCCCCGCCCCTGAATGTGGATCCCTGCAGGTCCGCCCTCATCCACACGAGCGTGGCCATTGCTCCTGTGGGATCCCCAGGCTGAGGCCACCTGGACAGCACCTCACCCTCGGCTCTCCGTCCTGCTCAGCTACCAAACCATCTCCACCAGCCTGGGGCAGCTCTCCTCTGCTCAACGCCCCCTAAAATCTGCTTCTGTGCGTAGGCTCGCTGGGGCCGCAGGGCAGAGGGCACCAGGAGGCGACCCGCGGTGGGACATGAGTCCCGGGAGGCGCTCTTGCCCCGTGTCCCCAGCTGACGGGGCTCCAGTCTCCCGACAGCAGGTGACACCAGGGTAAACCCCTAAGGAGGAAGCCGTGCTGAGGCTGCCTCTGTTTCCTTCCTGCTTCCAGGCCGGCTGACAAGGGCCCAGAGACGACCTCCCCGCCCCCCAGGAGCAGGGCACCCTGGCCCTCAGCAGGCTGGGCCCAAAGCTCCTCACACCCAGGCCTCAAGCTCACCCATTGCTGCTACCCACCCTCACCAGGGCCACAGATGCCCGGCTGGCCTGACTCTCCCCAGCGCGCCCTCCCTGCAGGGTGTGCCGCTGACCTTCAAGCCCTCCAGCACGGGCGCGGTGTCCTTCAGGGTCTCTGAGGGCAGGGTCACCTCAGCCACCTCTGGCTGCGGCTTGGCTTCTGGCCTCCCGGGAATGGGGGCTTCCACCCCTCCCAGCTCCACGTCCTTCTGAAAGGCAAGGGGCACCTTGCTGACACCCCGCAGCCTCCCTGTGGCTCATTCTGCATGTGTGAATGCCAACTGAGGTCACCCTCAAAGCAGGCCTGCTAGGTGACAGTGGAGACCCACACACTGTCCCCCAACAGTAGGGGTCACCCCCCAGCCCCTTGACAGAGCAGCCAGTGTGCCCTGTCCCACCTCCAGTCTCTCCTCATGACCCTGCCACTTGCACAGGGGGGCTGATCTGGGGTGGGTGGTGTGGGAATGACCGGGGAAGATCCCGTTCCCCAGCTGGTCTCTGACCCAGGGCGCCCAGTCCCCTGCTGCAGCCCTCAGGGCGAGGCCCCAAGGAGAACAAAGGTCCACAGTGGCCTTCTGCGGGGAGCTGAGCTGCCCCTCTGCACCAACGGGTGCCGGGACGGAGGGAGAGAGGGCCAGGCCCCTGCCTCTGCCCCGTCCCTCAGGCCCCACGCCGGCATGCCTGCCTCCCTGGCCGCCCTGACCGCCCCAGGGAAGCCGGGCGGGGAGGGCGGCAGCCGGGGTGGGTGCTCACCATGGCCTCTGCGGCCCTCTGCAGCTCCTTCTCACGGTGCTCCTGCTGGATGGCGGCCTCCTCCTGCAGTGTGGCCTCCAGCTTCGCCTTGTTGTCCACCTGCTCGCCCTCCACCTCCGCCACCTTCACCTGGGCTTCCTTTGCCTTCAGAGGAGGGGCGCCTGCATGTGAGGCAGGTGCCGGCCCCGTGCCTCCCTGGCGCCTCCCTGTCATGTCTCGGAGTTGCCCCTCCACGCAGAGGGATGCGCCTCGAGGCATCCAGTGGTCACCCACACCCGCTGAAGACATTCAACGTTCAGAGAAAGAACAGACACGGACCCCACTGGAGAAACGCAAGTGCGGTGCTTCAGATCTGCCGTCCCCCGCCAACACGTGGCAGAGTCGGGATTGCTCAGGACACCCCAAGACACTGTGTCACACGGGGGCCCAAGCAGGAGGAGACGGTAGGCCGAGAACTAAGCCAGGGCCCAGTGGAAAGCAGAGGCACACTGAGGTCTCTCGCAGGTGCTCCCGTGGCTGTGAGGTGGGTGTCCCCCTAAAGCGAGCCAAAGGGGTCTCCCCACAGCACATACCACAATCTCCGGAAGCGTCTGCAGTGTGGACTTGAGCTGGTCGGCAGGCGAGAGGGTGTCTGGGAGGTACATGGCCCGGGATAGTATCAGCAGCGACGTGGGGATCTCCTGGTGTAGGTGCAGGTCCAGCCACTGCCAACAAATGAACTCCATGGACGCGGTGCTCCTGCGCCCGCCAGCCCCACCCACCTCCTGTCTCGCAAGAGGCCTGCGGCTTTCATCCCTGGACGTTCCTTCTGCTGCTGTGGCTTGGTGGAGGGAGGAGGCTGGTGCCAAGAAGCAAAACAGAACTTGGGTAGACAAATGCACTGAGTCACTAGAACACATTCTCCAGAGGTAGCATTTCAAGTTCCCAAAGGTTTACTTGTTACAATGCGTGACAGCTGAGGACCACATTAGTAGACTGAGCAGGTGAGGTGCCAGGATCCTCAGCGCCCTGCAGCCAGGCCACCAGCACCTTGACAACCATCCACGTGCTCTTCGCTTAAAAACGGGCTGGTGTGCCAGTGCCCAGGGTGAGGGGGCACAAGCATGTCATCCTAGCAGTTGGGAGGCTGGGTGGGAGGGTCTCAAGTTCTAGGCCAGCCTGGGCTACATAGTGAGATCCTATCTCAAAAAGCTTCTTAAAAAGAAAAATAAATAGCCAGGCGTGGTGGCGCACACCTGTAATCCTAGCGGCTTGGGAGGCGGAGACAAGAGGATCACAAGTTCGAGACCAGAGGCAGTCTGCATAACTTAGCGAGACCCTGTCTCAAGAAGTAAAAAAATGGCCTGGGGGCACAGCTCAATGGTCCAGCACTTGGAGAGCATGCAGGTGCGAGGCCCTGGGTTCAACCCCCAGGACCCCAAAGGAAAAAAAAAAAAAAAAAAAAAGAAAGAAAGAAAAATAAATAAACAATAATAATAAAGACCCAGGACAATGTATACATGCATCAAACACTACAGGGTATCCCATTGTATGTAAGACTTGAAAATGGCCCAAGTGGCCTTGCGACATGGCTAAGGCAAAAGTGGCATTGCAGGAACACTCCACACTTGCCTATATGCAGACCTGTCACCGCCTCAGTGCTGTATCAGGCTACTTGGTGACACCAAATACTTTTCAAATGGACAGAAGGTGGCTGATGTGTGTTTGGGACAGAAACTGAACACAGGGCAAAAGACGAGAAGAAATGCTAAGAGCAGGGCAGAAGGCGGAGCAGAGGGGACGCAGAGAAGGAAAACGCGACTGCTCAGTCCCAAAGTCCCCAGTGCACCACAGCCTCCACATCGAGGGGCCTGGAAGGGAGCACACGCAGACCACAGCCAGCGGGGCCGTCTGGATGCCGGGCAGGCTTCCCGCCAGAGGACGCACGGCTGAGACTCCATGTGAAGGCAGCCTGGGAAAGCCCATGGGCGAGAGGGGACCACGTGAGACAGCCGTTTGTGTGAGAGGAGAAATGGGTGCACCCTCATCTGCACGTAGAGACGGACAGGACAGTGGCAGGCAGGTGACTGCCAAGAGCACCGGCAGCTGTGAAGCAGAGCGGGAGGCAGGCCAGGCTCGTGTCCTGCACCCTTTAAGCCTTCTGCGGCAACAGACGAGCGGCCATGAATGTCACTTCCCCTACAGTCTGCTCAATCCCATGGCACTGGGTACCACAGACCCGCCCACGGCCTTCGAGCTGAGGCAGGGTGAGTGGTCAGGAGCCCACCACAGTACACCAAGCACCTGCTCAGCAAAGCCCAGGACCAGGGCAGCAGCAAGAGGGTGGACGCCAGAGGTCAGACTGGTTGTGGTACCCAAACCTTCCTGGGATCTCAGGGAACAGACAGTCTCAAAATGTGGCCATGGCCCCAAGATGTCCAACGACATCAACCCAAGTCCTTAACTGCCTACAGGTCATCAAGAAGAGCAAGCTGGAGCCGGGCACGGTGGCACACACCTGTAATCCCAGCAGCTCAGGAGGCAGAAACAGGAGGATCGCGAGTTTGAGACCAGAGGCGGTCTGTGTAACTCAGCGAGACCCTGTCTCAAAAAGTAAAAGGGCTGAGGGTGCAGCTCAGTGGTCCAGGACTTGCAGAGCATGCAAGCGAGAGGCCCTGGGTTCAACCCCCAGTACCGCAAAAAAAAAAAAAAAAGGAGCAAACTGGAGCAGTAGCAGCCACACTCAGGCCTACCAAGGGGAAAACATGCAGACTGCATGAGCTCATAGTAGGACAAGAGGTCAAGAAACGGTCCCCAGGGAGGAGGACGGGTTGTGAGTTGGGAAAGCCCAAAGAGAAGACTGTGAGAAGGGAGACCAGTGTGACATCAGTCTGTAAGGCCCAAGTCTGAAAGAGCAGCTGTTCAGTCCCTGAAAGTATCCCCAAATTGAAGGCTCTCACAGGATAAGTGGTTCAGGACCATTGTGAGGCAGGTGTAAGAAAAACATCTAGTCATAAGATTTTCTCTAGCAACAAATGGACTGTGGCAAGCAGGGGACAGTGAAGGATATCAAATGGGCAATGCCAAAAGACCACATGGCACGGAATATCAGTGCTCTGGCCAGGACTTGGAGGTATGGCCCCTCAGCATGTGAAAAAGGGAGTTGCAGAGCTGGCCCAGTGGCACATTCCTGTGATCCCAGAGACTTGGGAGGCTGAGGCAGGAGGATCATGAGTTCCAGGCCAGAGGCAGCCTCTGTGCAACCAAGCAAGACCCTCTTAAGATAAAAAAAATTTGAAAACGAGCTAGGAGCATAGCCCAATGGTAGAACACTTGCAAAGCACGTGTGAGGCCCTGGGTTTGGCCCCCCAGTACCTATGGTAAGTATGTGGACAAAAAATGTGAGGGGACAGGGAGCACCACAGCTGAGGACGCCATATTTCCGAGCAACCAGAACAAAGAAAAGGCACAGCAGGGACAATTCTTTGGCCATTGTTTGGTGCAGTGCCATTTGTGAATAATGTACGGTCTTCATAGTTTCTGAAGATGAGAATTACCGTGCTCTTTTATATTGAAGAGAGAAAAACCCAAGGAAGCCATAGCCCCAAGACCTCCCAGGCACCTGCAGGCCCCACTGCTGTCTAAGCAGACCCACTTGCCCGCCCAGAGCCTGGAAAAGGCTACAGTGAGTCTTTCATGGCCTTTCCTGGTGTTTTTTTTTTTTTTTTTCCTTTCTACTTTTGTAGATGGAACCCAGGGCCTTGTGCATGCCAGACACGTGCTCCACTGGTGAGCTGCACCCCAGCCCCAGTGGCTTGTTAATCCTGAAGTCCCACCAAGTGCCTGTGCTGGCCTGGAGGGCAGCCACACCGCTCCTCATGGAGGGGGAGGCTGCAAACCTGCCCCCACTGACCCTCCGGCCCCTTGGACCACGCACCTGCTTCAGCTGACTCCTCAGGCGGTCCTCCGTGACGCCGAGCGCCCGCATGCCTCGTGCCCGACACGCTGCCTGCAACTCCTTGACGTTCAGGCTGTCCACCCCTTCCTCAGCAATGAGCTGGAAAACAAAGGCAACTAAGTACCATTTTTCAGGTTCACAAAGGTTTTAAGGCACTGCTGTTAACGAGACTGGGAAATAAGTGTCAAATTGGAAGCCATTTGCCTGGTGGGCTTTGCCAAGGAAAAGACACAGCGCCACCACCAGAGCTGGTTCTGGGTCGGAGCTGAGCTGCCCAAGAGACCAGCACCCCGGGGAGAACAGAGCGGCTGGGTCAGCCTGGGACACACGGAAGCCCCTCCACCCAGGCGCCATCTGCAGGGTGGAGCAGCCCTGCCCTGGCCGCCTCAGCTCCTGCCTTTCTCCTGATCCCGGTGGCCCCCCGTCTGCCCCAGCACCTGTGTTTACAGCATGGAGTGAGCAGGGACCACAACACCCTGAAAATAGGTCTTGTCTCCTCCCCCTCAGCCTGAGGTCATGCAGCTCATGGTGACTCCCTTCTGGGGACAGGACGTGGAGACCAACAGGAAGCAACATGTGAGGAGGGAGAAGAAATGAGGCAAACGCTTTGGGTGTTTCCCATCTGGAGCTCGCTTGCCCCCTAAGCCTTGCAGATTTCTGTCTTTGGATGGATCTGAACAGCTTTCACCTGCTGATTCTTCAGGACTCTTTCAGTCCTGCCCTTGTCCTCCTGTCCCAAGATTCCCATGACAATAAACAACAGGCATGCTGTGGAGAGGCTCCAGGGTGCTGCTCCTTTTCCCTCTACCTTCTCCTTGCTGTCTGGACAGGTAACTCCCAACATCCACTGCTCCACCCTCCATCTTTTCCTGCTGCTGCAGAGTTCGACTGCTCTGCTTTCCATGTCGGTCAGAGCATTTTCTAGTTCTAACTTTTCATGCAGCTCTTCTTTAAATCCTTTATTTGTTGAAACTTTCATGTGGGTCAATTTGGAAGGGCTGTTGAAGCATTTTTATGATGGCTGCTTTAAAATGTCTGTCCCAGGCTGTGCATGAGCCTAGGCAGGAGTACTGCTTGGGCACAGGGGTTCAAGGCCAGCCTGGCCAGCATAAAGAGACACTGTCTTGAAAAATGCAAAACAAAACAGAACAAAACAAAACCTTTCCAGTGCTGGCACCTGCCCACTGCCTTCTCCAGCTACCCTGACCTCTCCTGGTTCTTGGCATGACATGACTTTTGATGGAAACCTGGACCTTCTGGGTTTCATGGGCAGAGCCTGCCTTCTGTCTCTGATGTTGCTCTGGCACGGGCTAGGGGCATTTTAAGTCTCACAGACTTTGCCGTTGATGACTCGGCAACTGGTGGTCACAGACGGAGCTGCTCCCATCTACTCTGAGGTTTCCTCAGACCACCACAGCCCCGACCTCCGTGTCGCACGTGCTGCCTGGGCAGAACAACTCCACTGGCTGCTCCTGCCACACGAGGAAGGCAGGCCCAGCGCCAGTTCCTTGCTCTCCTGCGCCTCCTGCTGCCTGTGGACCTGAGGTTCCATGGCTGTCAGGGGCTCTGAGTCACACACCTCTCGACAGCGCTGGCCTCTCCACGCTGCCGCCCTGTCCTCCCCGTAAGGAGTGGGTTTTAGACCGTGTGGGGGCTCTGGCTCCCCGTCAGGCACCCGCTGGTCCCTGGGGGAGATGCACCTCTGCACTGTGGGGAGGGGCAGAAGCCCTCCTCACTGCTTCCTGCCTGGCTTCTGTGGGCACTGCAAGGGGTGGTGACCTGGTGACTGCTGGGCAGTGGTCAAGGCCTGACTCCACTGGGCTTCCTCCCACCTCACCCTGGCAGTGGGGGAGACCCTGCCATCTTCCCGCCAGGGGTGTGGAAGCCCAGGTCTCCCCACCCTGCCCTGCTGCCACCTCCTCACAAGCGAGAGCGATTGAGGGGCCCCTGGCCTGGCTCACCAGAGACGCATGGCCCTCCCCAGGGCGGAGAAGCGCTGCCCAGTGTCTCTGCGGCCCGTGGGGAGCAGGCAGAGTTTTTATCCCAGAAAAGTGAAGCACCGCCAACAAACAGCACCAACAGACAGCAGATGAAGACCCTCAGACCACCCAGTCCTGCGAGACCACTCCCCTGCAGCGCAGCTCACCTTGTCATCCGCTTTGATGGACCTCAGCCGCATGGTGAGCTGGAAGCGCAGGAAGTTGTTGGTGCCGATGGACTGCAGCTCCAGCAGCTTGCACAGAGCCACCAGCTGGGGCCGCGTGAGGTTGTCCAGGGTCAGCTCGTCCTCGAACAACTTGGAGAAACGCAGGATTTCCTCGTTGCTGGGCCTCTCCCCCGTCTCCCGGATCTGCAGGAGCCACCCCAAGGACAGCGCCAGGTCAGGGCTGGGCGCTCTTCTGCCTCCCGCCCCAACCCCAGCCTCGGCTGCCAGCTGCAAGTGAGGAACCAAGGGCAGGCGAGGCTGGGTGCGGAGGCCTGGACCGCCCCCCCATGCTCCCAGAGGGAACCCCTGCACCACCGGCACACATCTGCCTGAGCCTGCGGCGGCTGCCAACAAACAGCAGCAGCTGCCCCTGCCCTGTTCCTCTGGTGCCAGCCACGCCCAGGCTGTTGTCTACGGGGGAGGCCGAGAGCTGCCGGCAGCGGGGGTCAGCCTGCTGTCCTGTCCCCACCACAAAAAGGGTCGTCGGAGTCCTGGGCTCTCGTGCCAAGGCCCAGGTGCTCAGTGGCAGAGAGAGCCGCACTGGTGGGCACCTGCTGCTCCCCTGACAGGGTTTAGGCCCCAGGTGGGTGGCCATCTTGAGCACTGGTGTGGGAGCTCGACTCTGCTGGGTACAGCCCATAGAAGGAGAGAGAAGAAAGGGACGCAGCGCCCGGCCAAGGCCCAGTGGTGCCCCACGGGCGCACGGCACCTTCTGGAAAAACGCGGAGAAGTCCTTGGTGGCGTTGCCCTTGGCTGCCTTGTTCTTCAGGGCCATCTCCTCGATGGTGTCCTGCAGGAACTTGGCCAGCTCCAGCTTCACGCGCAGCTCCTTCTTCAGCCGCTCCTCCTACGAGGGCCAGGACAAGGCTGTGCTCCGCCCCGGCCTTTCCGCCCTCCCGCAGCCCACTGCCGTGTTCCACTGTAGGGAGGAGGCTCGGAGGGGCCTCCAAGGACAGAGACCCCCACAAGACCAGCGCCTCACCCCTGCACCCGGCACCGCCCCATACCCTCACACATTTCGCAGAATGAAATCTAATACGTTTTGAAACTCTCTCTTCTACTTCACAGCTTTAAAAAACATTTGTGCGACCCTGTGGGGCAGGGGGGAAAACTTCTTCCATAATGTACCACACGGTGAGGTTCTGGTCTGACGTCACCGCCTAACTTGGCCGAGGCTTCACAAAAGCCCTGCACATGACATGCATGCCTGGGCACGGTGGCCTGGGAGCAGTGTGCTCGCTTCTGGGTGCCCTCACCTTGATGGACTGGGTCTCAAACGTGGACGGCAGCATGTTGGGGAAGAGCTTCACGGCCACAGGCAGCAGGAACTCCATGAAGGGGACCACCACGAAGACCAGGAAGGGGACCAGGCGGAAGAGGTCGGCACAGATCCGGAGGAACTGCGGGGAGGGGGCTTTGTCAGGAGGGCAGGGCGGGTAGCAGAGGAGCAGGGGAGGAGGCCTCCCAGCTGCCACCAGCCACAGGCTCAGCCACGAGCAGCAACTCAGCAGCTCAAGGTCTCACAGTCACTCTGTTTCTGAGTTTCCTGTGCAGAGACACGTAGTTCTCACTTGAGGCGTAAGCCCGGGTGTTGAGAGAGGAAGATACCTTAGGAGTAATAGCGCACATCCAAACACGGATGCGGGCTTCTCAAGAGTCACTTGAGGGCCAGGCGTGGTGGCGCACACCTGTAATCCCAGTGGCTCGGGAGGCGGAGGCAGGAGGATCACAAGTTCAAGGCCAGAGGCAGTCTACGTAACCTAGAAAGACCCTGTCTCAAAAAGTTAAAAAAAAAAAAAAAAAAAATGGGCTGGGGGTGCAGCTCAGTGGTCCAGCACTTGCAGAGCATGCAGGCACGAGGCCCTGGGTTCAACCCCCAGTACTGCGGGAAAAAAAAGAGAAAGAGAGTCACTTGAAACCCACTTCTTTCTTGAGGGTCTAAGCCATGTGCTAAGGGCCTTCAGAAAAGTGGGGCGGAGTGTGCTAACCCCACTGGGTGGCCAGATACATGTGTCACAGAGAGACACCAGAGATGCCCAAAGGACACCATTTTAGACTGCATCTACCTCTGCACTCGTGACAAGCAGGCGTTCTATGCCAGACACCAAAGGGGCCTTGTTGGAGCTGCTCCTCAGCTCTCTTCGCAAAGAGAGGCTTTCAGAAGAGTCCAACCTTTGCACCTGTGAGCCTACGGAGGGTGAGTCCAGCCACTCCTCAGATGCCCTCTAGACAGCTTTCCTATGGCCCCAGTGCAAAGTACGTGGCTTATTTTTAGTGGCCTTAATCTCACAAACAGCCACAGCTTCCTTAGACCCAACTGTACACTGGGTTTTCTGGCCAAACTCAACTTTTTCAAGCCTATTTCCTCAATTTTTTGTTCCACATTCTCAATGTAAACCTGACTAAATGCAGCTGACAATAACCATGCCACAACCTGAATGCTCAGTGCCTTGAAACTTCCTCCATCAGATTAGTCTGTCACCTTTAAATTCAGCCTCCCACAAGGTCTCGGGACATGGGAAATATATGTACATAAGTGTATATATATGTTTTGTTTTTTATTTTTATTGTGTTTGGTGTTTTTGTAGGCAAAATATAAACAAGTTCTTTGCCATATTTAACATGAATGGTCTCTAGTTCGATTCCCAATAGAGCTCCTGTTTGGACCTGAAACATCATGAGCACAGCCCTTACTCTGCATCTCTGCCAGCATTCTGGTCTTCTGAGCTCTCACCAGAACTGCCCATTTGGGACTGCTTACAGCACCCTAGGGCTTCCCTAGCCTGCTCTCCAAACTCTTCCAAATTCATCCCACAAACCTGCTCTAACAGCGTAAGAACCACATGGTCAGGTTTAGTCACAGCAACAATTCCAGTTCTGACACCACTTTTCCGTATTAGTCAATTTCTTTGTTACCATGGCCAAAATTTCTGAGAGAATATCAGAGACACTTTAAAAAGATTTATCTCAGCTCACAGTTTCGGGGATTTCCGTCCTTCATGGCAAGGGAAGGCTTGGCAGGGCAGGCAGCTCAAAGCATGGCAGCCAGGAAACAGTAGAGCGGTGGCAGGAAGGGGCCGGGGCGAGACACAGCTCCCAAGCAAGAAGGGGCCGGGGCGAGACACAGCTCCCAGGCAGGAAGGGGCCGAGGCGAGACACATCTCCCAGGGACACAGCCCAGTGACCGTTTCCCCCACAGATCCACCACCTCCCACAGTCCGTTCAAATGCTCAATCTATCAGTGGAATAAACCACTCATTAAGGCAGAGCCCCAGGATCTAACTGCCTCTGGAAACACCCCCAACGACACACCTACACCTGGGCTTCACGGGTCTCCCAGGTGGTTCTTAAGAGGGACAAGCAAGATTAACCATCACTCCAGCCCTCCCCGGAAAGTCTGGCGTTCTCTTTAACATGACTAGAAACTGGGATGGTGGCCAATGCCTGTGATCCCAGCACCTGAGAGGCTGAGGCAGGAGGATCTATGTAAATACAAGATCAGCCTCATCTACATATCAAGTTCCAGGCCAGCAGTGAGACCCTGTCTGAAAAAAACAAAAACAAAAACAACCCACCCACACACAAAGAAAAAAACAAGCAAAATGACTAGATGGTGACATAAACTTAAATCATAACATTTCAAATTTATCTTCCATGTACACAACATTCATTCCAATTTTATTTACTTATTTTATAATTTCTTACATGGTTTTCCTCTGCTTTTGTTACAATTATCACAATTTTAACTTTCCTAGAATTGCCAGGACCAATACAACATTTTGTTCAAATACAAACTACCTAAGAGACCCCCAAATCAAAGAAAAACTTGCCAGGCTCCACAGATCCACTTTGTTCCCCCACCCCAGTACTAGGGGGCTGAACCCAGGGCCTCTCACAACCTTTGTGAGTGCTCTATCACTGGACTGTACCCCCAGCCCTTTTTTATTTTTTAAATTGAGATAGGGTCTTGTTAAGTTGCACAGGCTGCTTCTAGCCTTGAACCTGAGATCCTCCCGAGTTGCTGGGATTACAGGAGTGTGCCACCATGCCTGGCCACGGACCCACTTCTAAATGATGACTACATAGCTGGGCACCGTGGCACATGCCTGTAATGCAGTGACTTGGGAGGCTGAGGCAGGGGGATTATGAGTTGGAGGTCAGGGCAGCCTTACAACTTACCAAGGCCCTATCTTAATATAAAAAATAAAGAACGAGGCTCGGGTGCAGCTCAGTGGTGGGACACCCTAGGTTCAATCTCTCAGTACAGCAAAAAATAAAAAAATAAAAAAAATAAAAATAAAAGCTGACCACAGGGACCCTGGTCCCCACTCCTATATTCCCAGTGGTACCTGCCCCAGTCCTGCCCTGGCTGTTCCAACTCCCTTCTTTTTCCTTTCAGTCTCATCTTCTCTGAAGTAGCAGACACAGAACAGGAGGGCACAGGAGCAGAAGGGAGTCCAGGTCACAAAGCAAGTTCTTATCATTAAGCCGCAGCTGCACTGAAACCAATGCCCAGCAGAGTGCAATGGTGCACACTTGTAATTCCAGCAAGGCAGGAGGCGGAGGCAGAAGGATCACAGGTTTAAGGCCAGAGGCAGCCTGAGTAACTTAGCAAGACTCTGTCTCAAGATAAAAAATCTTAAAAGGGGGTTGGGGTTTAGCTCAGTGGTAGAGCACATGCAGAACAGTATGTGTAAGGCCCTGGGTTCACCCCTCAGTACCACACACACACACACATACACACACACACACACACACACACAAAGGAGGAGGAGGAAGGAGGAAAGAGGAGGAAGAAGGAAAAGGAAGGAGGAGAAAGGAGGAGGAGGAAAAGGAAGGAGAAAGGAGGAGGAGGGTGGAGGAGGAAGGAGGAGGAGAAGGCAGGAGAAGGAGGAGGAGGAAGAAGAAGAGGAGGAGGAGGAAGAAGAGGAGGAGGAGGAGGAGGAAGAAGAGGAGGAGGAGGAAGAAGAAGAGGAGAAGGAGGAAGAAAAAGAAAAAAACCAACACCCATTGGACTCACAGATGGCTCTGAAACTCTAGTGAAGGCTTTCCCCTGCACACGGTCCCTCTGCTCCCTTCCAAAATAGCACCCCTGGGAAAAGTTCCAGCAAGTTCAGCATAAAAGACCTGTGATTTCAGTTAAGTTCTTGAGAGTAAGGACCAGAGCAGAAACAGGAGCTACACTCCTGAGGGCCAGCTGCTTCCTGGGACCTGGGGGAAAGTGCTCCTCTCCTCACGGAGGAGGGCCTCACCGGGCAGGCTGTCTGGGCGAAGGGATGTTCTGAGCCGCTGCTTTGGGGGGCCTTGCACCATGGTTAGGACACTTCTCTGGACATGTGTCAGAAGAAAAAAGACCTGGGAAGGACTGTCGGTTATTTCACAGACAGACGGACACTCGCCTCTGAAGGCATGCTCCTCTGGAAAAGGGATTTCTCCTAAGAGCCCAAAGCTCCACTCCGCGTGGGCAGTCAGGCAGAAAACTGGGCAGCTGCCTGCCTCCAGCCCTCCACTTCTCCATCCCCTCCTTCTGGCTGTGGGCAGCGTGGGACAGCTGGGAGCCAGATCAGGGTCAGGAAGCTCTCCCACCCCCTACCACAGAACATGGTCCTGCACACCAGACATGGCCAGCAGTGACTCAACAAAACACTCTTCCGCTAGATTTGTCCAACAATGGCCTGCAGCGCTAAATTTGCGCTAAAAGCTGAATGTAGTGAAATGACTACAATCCCAGCATTTGCGCAGCTGAGGCAGAAGGACTGACCAAAGTTCAAGGCCAGCCTGGCTACACAGTGAGACTCTTATCTCAAAAAAAAAAAAAAAAAAAAAAAAAAAAAAAAAAAAAAAAAAAAAAAAAAAAAAAAAAGAAAAGAAAAGAAAAAAAGAAAAATCTACTTCCAGCAATTCGGGAGGCAGAGGCAGGAAGATTGCAAGCTGGAGACCAGAGGCAGAATGTGTAATTTAGCGAAACTCTGTCTCAAAAAAGTAAAAACATTGGTTAGGGGTGCAGCTCAGTAGTACAGCGCTTGCAAAGCATGCAAGCACAAGGCCCTGGGTTCAATCTCCAGTACTGGAAAAAAAAAAAAAAAAAGGAAAAGAATACTTGTTGGCTGGGGATCTGGCTCAGTAGTAAAGCTTGCCTAGTACGTGCAAGGGCCTCAATTCAATCCTCAGTACTGCAAAATAAAGTAAGTAATAAAAATAAAGAACAATTAGCGCCGGGTGCGGTGGAGCGCGCCTGTCATCCCAGCGGCTTGGGAGGCGGAGGAGGGAGGATCGCAAGTTCAAGACCAGAGGCAGTCTGCGTAATTTAGCGAGACCCTGTCTCAAAAAGTAAAAAAATGGGCTGAGCGCACAGCTCAGTGGTCCAGCACTTGCAGAGCATGCAGGCGCGAGGCCCTGGGTTCAAGCCCCAGTACCACAAAAAAAAAATAAATAAATAAATAAAAATAAAATAAAAATAAATAAATACATAAAATAAAAATAAAGAACAATATAAATTTATAGAAACACAAAAGTAGAATTACAATCAATTCCCTGCTCTAAGGCACATTTAAACACTGTATAATTTCTATAAAGCCTGCAGCTGTAGCCCTGTGGCATCCGATCCCGTCAGATCTCAGAAGCTAATAAGCAGGGTCGGGCCTGGTTAGTACCTGGATGGAGACCACCTGCGAACACCAGGTGCTGTAGGCTTGGGAGAAGGACCTGGCAACCCCCTCCCAAAAAATCAATCTGCCATTGAAAACCCTATGCACAGCAGAGAAGCACTGACAATAGTGTTTCCCCTGTTGTACAGAGGGTTGCTATGAGTCGGACATCGACTCAACGGCACCTAACAACAACAACAACAACAACAACAACAACAACAATTTCTATAGAAACAGAGGATGATGCCATGTGAGGTAGCACATGCCTGTAATAGTGCTTGGAAGGGACGCTAAGGCAGGAGGATCTTGAGGGCAGCTTGGGTTATATAGTGAGACCCTGTCTCAAAAAAGAAGAAAAAGAGTAAAAGATGATTTAAACACTAAACAATATATACGTAGACTGAAACATCACATGGTATCTCATAAATATGCATAAATTTTGCTTTTATGTATCAGCTAAAAAAAAGAGAGAGAAAAAAGAAAGCCAGGTGTGGTAGAATAATACGTCTATAATCCTAACACGAGTACTGAGTTTGAGCACAGCCTGGGCTACATAACGAGACCCTGTCTCAAAAAAACCAACCAACCAACCAAACAAACAAAAACCCTGCCAAAATGCTATGGCTGGATAGGATTTAAACAAAACCTGAGCGAACAAGCTAATTTTCTTCTTTTCTTTTCAAACCCAGGGCCCCAGGCATGCCAGGCAAACCATCTCCCCTGAGCTACACCCCCGCCGACGAGTAAGCTGGAGGGCAGGAGAACAGCAGGGCTCAGAGTCTGAGTGGGGCTGAGATGCGGGGGCACCAGTGGACAAGGGACCCAGGGCTTCAGGACTGAGACCCAAGCCCCTTCTTATACCGTCCCACTGGAGGACTGGGCAAGAGCACCCAGAAAAGCTGAGCCCCAGGCCCTGGTGGAGGAGCTGCCATTCCCCAGCTCCCTCGGGCTCGAGAGAACTGAGTGACGGAACTTCTCCTGTGACAGATTCAGTCACCCTGCTCAGTTCCTGTATAACTGCCAGTTGTCATAAGGGAATAAAACACGTTCTGCTTCTGAAAGTTCTATGCCCACTTGTAATCGACAGCCAGCCTGGGATAAACACACAGGCATTCTGGAGGCGACCCTGCGTTCCTGACATGGAGGTGACAGCATGGGACTGGCCAGCGCAAAGGCTCTGCGGCCACTCAGGACCAGACCAGGGGCAGCATGGCTGAAACAAGCAGAACCCAGGTGGCAAGGTCCTTGGTGAGAGTCAAGAGCTGCCGTGAGCCACAGGGGAACGTGGTGCCGGGCTGCGCCTTTTCAGCCTGAGCAATGGCACGGGCTGGCTGGTGCGCTGAGCCAGGCAGCCAGAGGACTCCGGGACATCCACGAGCAGACAGGGGAGGACCAGGTTTGTCCCAGGCATGCACACTTTGAGTGGACGCAGGGCGAGGCCTGCGGTGGGCGCAGAGCCATGTGACCACACAAGCTCTCCAGGGACTTCAGAGGGAACAGGACACCATGCTGGCCACGCTGCCACTGGTGGGAGGTGACGAGGGACACCTGTCTGGGAGGCAACTGCTGGCCAAGCCCCGTTGGGTTCACTCAACAGGAAACCAGCTGGAGCTCCCTAGAGCCACGAAGGCCACGCAAACCAGAGGCGCTCAGAGGACAGCACTGGGCCCTGGACCAGAGAAAGATATTGGCGGTAGGAAGACAAATCAAGTCCGGGTTGAGTCAGGAGTGAGGAGCCGAGCTGTGACAAACGAACCACAGAAGCAGCACCAAGGACCCGGGGTGTGGGGCTCGGGAACTCTGCAGGTTTCTGTAAACCTAAAAATATCCCAAAGGGAAAAGCTTATTTAAAAAATAAATGAATAGCAAACCCACAAAAAATGAGTGGACATGCCCAGGAGCTAGAAACAACGAGGTGCTCTTGGGAGGGGGGCATGGGAAGGACAAGAGGCCGCCTCTGGGAGGTTGACTCCGATTCCTGCCCGGGGAAGCTAGCTGGGCACCCACACCACACAGGGCGCCCACAGGCTCAGGACACTATGGAAGAGGAGCCTGCAGTCCAAAATCACAAAGCACACGCCAATCATCGCGAGGAAGGTCTGTGATAAAGAGCAGGATTCCTCTCCCAGGAACGTCAGGAGACAGAAACGCTGTTCGGGTGTGAAGTAAGCGTATTCAAAACAGCTGAGGACTTAAGGGGAGAACGGAGAACTCATAAACCAACAAGATCCCATCAAGAAAGACCAAATGTATTGGCCAAGCCCCGCTGGGTTCACTCAACAGGACACCAGCTGGAGCTCCCTGGAGCCACGAAGGCCACGCAAAAAAACAAAAACCTAACAGAATTCCTAGGGGTAAAAACGTAGACACAGAAAAGGAAACTCTAATGAATGTTTTAAACGAATTAGTTGAGAAGAGAATGCACAAAATAGAAGGAAATTATCTAGGCTGCAGCCCTGAGACAAAGACAAACCACAGAAAGGATCTTTTTCATGGTTTTTTGTTTCTTTGCCATACTTGAGAATTGAACCCAAGGCCTCACATATGCTTTGAAAGTGCTCTACGCTAAGCTGTGCCCTCAGCCCATTTTTTACTTTTTGAGATAGGGTTTAAGTTACACAGGCTGCTTCAAACCTGTGATCCTCCTGCCTCAGACTCCTGAGTCACGGGGATCGCAGGGATGAGCCACTGCACTCAGCTTTTTTGTGTGTGTGGTACTGGGGGTTGATCCCGGGTCCTCACGCCTGCACGCTTTGCGAGTGCTGGACCACTGAGCTGCACCCCCAGCCCTTTTATTTTTTTTCCTTGCTTCCTGAGACAGGGTCTCGCTAAGTTACATAGACTTCCTCTGGTCTCGAACTTGCGATCCTCCTGTCTCTGCCTCCCAAGCCGCTGGGATTACAGACGTGCGCCAGCACGCCCAGCTTGCACTCGGCTTTTTAAATGTCTTTTAAAACAGGGTCTCACTGTAATGATAGGCTGGCTTCAGACTCGTGGACTCAGGCAATCCTCCTGCCCCAGCCTCCCACACACCTGGGACTATGGTGTGTTTCACCACTGTGTCAGTTTCAAAGATTCTCTTCAGAGCTGGAGGACTGCGGGAGCTGGGGTACCAGACGCCAACCAAGAGCTAGCTCCCGACAACCCGGGGCCATGGATCCCAAGCAACGAATGTGACGGACTCCCCCCACACTCCCCCAGAGGACACACGCTGAGGACAGACCTAAAGCAGTGAAGCAGGAAAGATAGCCCAGGGGCCAGGGACACAGCTGCAGGGCGGCGCCCCAGGGCGGGGGGAGCGTGAGGCAAGGACGGGAACAGCAGGGAAGCACGAGGGAGGGGAAGGCACCCCACCAGCAGGGACGCCTGGTGCGGGGGTCAGCCGTCTCCTCACACCCAGGAAAGGTTTTACTGCCTTCGTCGTGACCAGGAGCAGGGCAGCACCAGGCCTACTGATGGAGCTACACTCCTGACGGCCCACAACTGGGCTGGCGCACGGAAACACCATCTCAGAAGTGGCCGTGGCAATGACTGTCCCGTCTAAGAAGGGGAAGCGAGGCAGGGCCCTCCAGAGCTGCCACGATGGCAGACGGCAGGCTGAAGGCCGACCGCGGCGCGCATACCTGCCTGCGCTCCCGGCGGGTCAGCGTGTGGCCGTGCAGGATCCGCCAGAGCATGCGCGCGGCGATCTTGGTGTCGATCCAGAGCAGGCGGAAGCCGTGGTAGTAGTGCTTCAGCTCGGCCAGCACCCTCTGCGCCAGCGGCTTCCTCACCACCGCCTGCGCCGACGGGCTGTACACGGGGCCGCCCTCCTCCAGCTTCTTGTTCTTGTCCTTCAAGGACTTGAGGGACTTCTCCACCACAGAGTCATCGCAGAGCGAGGCTGACAAGTGCCAGCTGCGCGCAGGAAGGTACCCAGGTCCCGTGACGGCCAGGCTGGCTGAGGCGGGAGTCCATGGTGCCCTTCCCACCACGCGCAGGCACTGGGGCCTCCGAGTCCAGCAGCTGAGGGGCTCCCCTCGGAAGCAGACGTGTACGGGCTGCGCAGGAGCCCAGCAGCCAGGCGGAGCAGCCCTTGAAAAAGGAAAAGGGGGAGAGCAGTGATGAGAAGCCAGCACCTGGCGGGCAGGTGGCTCGGCGAGGGAGCGCTTGCCTCACCTGCACGAGGCCCCGCATTCAACCCCCAGCACTACAGGAAGAAAAAAAAAAAGCCGGCGCGTGTCTTTGACCGCTCAGCACCAAACAGAACAGGACCCTGGCCCAGCGGACAGATCACAACTGTGTATGCAATTCCACCTACTCGAGCCCTCGGGAGGGCTGCACGCAAGGCCAGGAGAGTGTGTGGCCATCAGGCCTGAGCCAGTGGCCAGGCCTGCGGGTCCCAGGGAGACACAGCAGTGGGGTGGATGTGCACTTGGTGGCAAAAGCCCGACCCCCGGTGATGCACTCACTGCTGTGGCACTCAGGGGGACAGGATACAGTCACGAGTCTGCCCCCTCTGGAAGTCCTCTCTCCCCCAATCCCTGACTTCTGGCTGACAAAAAGGGCCCTGGAACAAAGGGGCGAACCACTCCCTGCTCCTGCCTGCTGCCAGCTTAGCTCCGGCTCCGGCACCCCCTGCCTAGCCTCCGCCTCAGCCTCTGCACAGGGCTTGCTTCCGAGAACAACAGCCGTCTGGCTGAGATCAGGCCTGCTCCTCCTCCCCCAGAACCCAGGCTCCCGAGGGCCACTGAGCAGGCCGGGCCCAGCAGACCACAGCGGGAAGCTGTCAGCTCAAAACCTCAGACCTGCTCGGTCCACACTGGGTCAGGCCACCAGGCTGCCTGGGACCCAGGCGGTGTTCACCCACACAGTGACCACACGGGGAGGGCCGCTGCAGCCAGGACCGTGTCTTGTCCCCAGCCCAGAGTCTGGTGCATGATGAAGAGACCCTCCTCTGCCCCGCGTGGAACCGTGGTCTGAACTGAAACAGGTGCCCCACACAACTCTCCCTCACGTTTGAAATCTACACGCCTCACCTGGTACATGAGAAGTCTCTCACCTGTAATCCAGCAGCTCAGGAAGCAGAGGCAGGAGGATCGCAAGTTGGAGCGAGACCAGAGGCAGTCTGTGTAACTTAGTGAGGCCCTGTCTCAAAAAGTAAAAAAATGGGCTGAGGGTGCAGCTCCGTGGTCCAGCACTTGTAGGGCATGCAGGTGTGAAGCCCTGGGTTCAACCTCCAGTACGGCAAAAAAAAAAAAAAAAAAAAAGAAAGAAAGAAAGAAAGAAAGAAATCTCTCACCACTGCTCACGCACAAAGCTACTCACAGGCAGGTGCAGGCTCAAACTCCTCCAGAGGCCTACTGTGTGCAGACACACTGCAGCTTCCTCCCACCTTTAGTCAGCTGTCTGCACCTGGCGAGAGGCTGGCTTGGGAACCTCATCTCTGACGCACTATCTGGGCTCAACCTGCAGCTCTTGGCTGTTTCGCCCTACCAAGAAACTCAGCCTCTCTGTGCTTTACGAGCTTCCTTTCTAAGTGATGTGGGATCCACCAAGTACCCAGAACAGGGGCTGGCGCACTGCAACACCAGCACAGAAGTGGCCGTGGCAATGACTGTCCCGTCAAAGAAGGGGAAGGGAGGCGGGGCCCCCCAGAGCTGCCACACTGCCCACATGGGATCCTGCCAGACCAGAAGCTCCACGGCTACGCTCCCAGCACGCGGCGGCCAGGGGCAGCTGGCCTGGGCGCCATCTGCTTGAACTGGCGCTGGCTGTCTCCACCTGAGGCACTCTCCAGACTCCCAAGCCAACACTGACTGTGGGCGAGTGATGACACGTGAATAGAGTGCGGGGACACCACGGACACTGCCATGGCGTGCGTGAGCACCGAGGGCGCCCTCCTCGCTTCATCCTGCCTGGGCCCACGCGGTGGCCAGCTTCTCTCCAAGCCCTCGCCCAGCCCCGCCCACCAGGCCTCCAGATTCCCCCGGCCCTGCAGTCAATCACAGGGCTGGGAAGTGGCCCTGGAATCCCCCGTCTTGGTCTTGAGTCACAGTGCCACCCGGGAGACAGGCCACAGGCTCGGCCACTTGCCAGCAGGTGGATGCTGGCCTTACTTCCTACCTTCAAGAGCAGGTGACAATGCCCAGATGTGGGATGTTATCCCATGTCATGGGCAGCTGCAGGCTGTAGGTTGGGCCCAGCAGACCACAGTGGGAAGCTGTTTGCTCAAAATGTTATCCCTATCTTCACCAGAATTGATTATCCAATTCCCCAAGCCTCAGTTAGCAAGGAAGAGCATGGTTTTCACAGGAAGGCACCATGCGAGCAGGTGTCGGGGCAGCTGACAGGCAAAGACAAAGACGGTAAAAACAAACGGGGCAGAGAAGCACACAGCACATTAGGTAAGGGTCCAGCCGTCTTCAAGTTCAACAGAGAAATTACTATTACAATTACCAATAAGCTGGCTGGAAAGGTGTAGCTATTTTCAAAAAGCGTAATGTTATGTTATTTTTTTTTCTCAGTATTGAGGACTAAACGCAAGGCCTCGTACATGCTAGGCAAGCACTCTACTACTGAGCTACATACCCAGCCCAAACTATGTACTATCCCTAAAAACCTTCTGGCAAAACAAAACTCGTCTGGGGACTGCTGGCTCCCAGCCAGCAGCTGGGACAGATAATTTGACCAGGAATGGTCAGTGCTGTGGGCTCAGCTTTCTGCCACCCTGTCACCTGACCTCCTCTGACTTTTTTCTTTCTTTCTTCATAAAGCATCTGTAAAGTGGGGGAAACTCCAATGACCAAAAGGGGTCTCTCAATAAGAAATGCACTGCTGCCAGGGTGGGTGGCCGCTTGCTCACATCACAAAGCTGGGCGCGTCTCAGAAGCTGTTCGTTTACGCAAGGATGCTGACACCCGCGTCCACTTCGATCTGGACGTCCCGCTATCACCCTGGGGCCTGAAAGCCCAAGCAGTCCCTTGCATAGAGCAAGCAGAATACTGTCTCAGAGCCTCATTGTGCCAGGTGAGCACCCTCGGCCACTGGGCAGGCTGGCAGGCACATCGGGGTGACCCAGACCTGCTCTCCTGCCACAGTAAGTTTCTAGCTCTTGTCAACACTTGTGAAGATGACACAGGTATCAACACCTATGGGCCACAGCCCAGAACCCCCTTCTACAGGCTGCTCTTAGGCACAAAGGAGACAATGACCCAAGGCCAGCCAGGGAGGACGCCAATCCGCACGAGACGCCCTGTTCCTCAGAGGCATGATGCCATGACGGGCCAAGTTATCCCCCGAAAAGAAAATGAACAAAAGGAAGGAGAAACAGTGCAGCAACAGCCACTAAAACCAAGAGAGAAGACCCCACAAGCGCTGGGTGACTCTCTACTTGGAGGCCTGTGCTTGCCTGATTCCACATCAGGGCGTGAAACCACATTCTCTCCCTGGCTGCGAACTGGAGGCCAAGGCACCAGAATGCACAGCACCTCGTCCCAGCCTGAGGCCCCAAGACTGAGCCTGAAATGCAGCATCACGGCGCACAGAGCGTGCACACTACAAGGATACTGTGTGTGAATCCTGTGTGTGTCACCAGCACAGTGGTGCTCCCCAGCAAGTCCGGCTGCATTCACACTAACTGGAGATCTACGATTGCCTCTGTGTTCCACTACACGCAGTTGGCCATGCCTGGCCGCCTGTGCAAATGTGGGGTGCTGCCTCTAAATCCATGATAGAGAAGATCAAAAGCTGCTAGACTACGATGTCATCTTGGATCCAAAACACTCCACCTACTCACTGTCAGGGCCCTGGGCCCTTCCAACAGAAGACTACCAAAGACTCAGATAACTATTGAAAAACCAGGATAGACAGACACCACTTTTGACACCTTATCTGTATGATTCTGGCTTTCTTGCTAGATGCTACAGTGCACACCTGTAATCCCAGCACTCAGGAGGGGGAAGCGAGAAGGTAGAGAGAACAAGGCCAGCCTGGGCTATGCAGCAAGACCCTGTCTCAAAAAACCAAGGGCTGGCATGCTGGCTTTGGTAGTAAGTATACTAAAGTTGGAAGGATACTAGAGAAAATCAGCATGGTTCCTGCTCAAGGGTGACCCTCACATTCCTGAACTGGTACATATAAAAAGAAGCTACGTTCATAAACCAAAGCTCTTAACTTCCAACATGAACTTAAATGCTAAAAAGGCGCTCGGCAAATCCAACATCCATTTCAAATAAAAATACTTCAGAGCTGGGCTTGGTGGCACATGCCTATAAGCCCAACACTCTGGAGGCTGAGGCAGGAGGATCAGAGTTCAAGGCCAGCCTGGTCTACATAGCAAGTTCTGGGCCAGCTTGGGCTATACAGTAAGACCTCGTCTCAAAAAACCAAAAAAAAAAAGTTAAAACTCCAAAATAATAAAGAGTAGCGCAAAGAGTATTGAAACGTCAAGCCAGTGCTCCCCAGATGAGCACTAGCCCCTGTTCTGCTGCTGTGATGCCACATGACTGGTTCCAGCTGTCCTGCTGCAGAGCTGGCTGCAGAGTCAGGAACTGACACCACACAGCAGCACAGGTTCTGAGACGGAAGAGGGGGGCACTGGTGGTGCCAGCAAGATCCCGACCATCACCTGACCCTGAGCTGCCACACAAGCTAAGCAGGAAGTAAACACAGTGCAAAGCAGCCACAAGAATGTCACATGCAGCAAGAAAGCACACATTGCTGGGCGCCCCGGTGCACACCTGTAATCCCAGCAATGCAGGAGGCTGAGGCGGGAGAATCGCAAGTTCAAGGCCAGAGCCAGCCTTCGTAACGTAGTGAGTCCCGATCTCGAGATAAGTTTTAAAAAATAGCTGAGGGTACAACTCAGTGGCAGTCTGTTGCAGAGTATGTGTGAGGCCCTGGATTCAGCTCCCCAACTACCGAAAAAAGAAAGAAAATACATGTCATCAGGGACCACTTAGATAATAGAGAGAGACAATGAAGTTGGGTATGGTGACACGTGCCTGCCATCTCAGAGATTCAGGAGGCTGAGGCAGAAGGACCCCAAGTTCAAGGCTGGAGGCAGCTCATGCAAACTTGTCTCAAAAATTTTTTAAAGGGCTGAGGTTATAGTGCAGTGGTACACTGCTTGTCTAGTGCAAGGCCCTGGGATCAAGTGGTTTGATGTATTTAATGGCGGTTTAGTTATAATTCTAGAAAGATTGTTTTAGAATTGAAAGACTTGTTGAGTTCATCAACAAGATCTAAGAGGAAAGTCCAGAAATGAGGGTGGGGAACTTGGTCCCCAGACAAGTACCACCAATGAAAATAGCAGATGGTGGATAATGGTAAGGGACAGATGTCCCCTCGGGCAACAATGACAGACTCCTGGGCAAGCTTCGAGGCGGCCAATCAGAGCACTTTTACCCGACTCCTGGGTGGATTTATGCAGGGGAACTGAGTCCACTGGGTGCTCTCCTCACCTACATCAGGGGTCAGCACTTTGTTTCAATTTTTCAATTTTTTGCTTTTCTGAGACAGGGTCTGTTATGTATTCAAGGTGGCCTGGAACTCACAATGTGGACCAAGCTGGCCTCCAACTTGCAATCCTCCTGCTTCTGCCTCCTGAGGGCTGGGACTGCTAGCAGGGGCCGGTACTTTATTATTACCATTACTGTTATCATTATTGTTTTTTTGAGACAGGATCTCGCCATGATGCCAGGAAGTCACTATGTAGGTGAGGCTGACCTTGGACTTGTGGGGCTCCTCCCACCTCCTCCCCAGAGTGCAGGGGATTACAAGTGTGCTCCACCAAACTATGCCCAGCAGGGGTCAGCACTTCGTTTTTTAAAAAAATTTTATTTATTTATTCTTTGAGACAGGGTCTCACTACATAGCGTAGGCTGGCCTCAAACTTGTGGCAATCCTCCTGCCTCTGTCTCCCAAGTGCTGGGTAGGCATGCATCACCATGCCTGGCAAGGCAGTCAATATTTTAAAACCAGAGACCCCACACCAAAGCCCAGGCTCCAGCTTCTCCTAAGCAGGCCCTGCAAGGCCACTCCCTTTGTGCACCCAGGAGCTCAACCCCAGGCCACTCACAGGCCTGAGTCTGCTTCAGAATGAAGTGTAGAGAGGTACACTGCAGGAGGGGTGAAGAGCCTCCGTGTGCACCAGCACACGGAGATCTCATGACAACGGTCCTAAGACTATCAGAAGGGAAACCTAACTGAAATCTCAGCAAACAGGCACAGGGTGGGAGCGAAGGCAGGTGGCACAGATGGGGCAATGCTCTCGGCCAGCTGTCAGGGTCGGAGCAAGTGCTGCCTGTGCAGCAGTGACCCAGCCACAGGAATACCGCCTGCATCTGAGAAGCCATGCAGGCTTCAGTGCTCACCCTAGCACCTGATAAAAGCCACCCCACCAAAAGTGTGCTTCAGCCGGGGTTGGCAGCACACAGCTATAACCCCAGCTGCTCAGGAGGCTCAGGTAGGATGATCACAAGTTCGAGGCCAGCCTGGGCAATACAGCAAGAACCTATCTAAAAATAAGAAATAAAAACGAGGCTGCAGATGCAGCTCAGAGGGCAAGCATCTGCCTAACATAGACAAGACCCTGGCTTTAATCCCTAGTACTGAAAGGAAAAAGAAAAAGAAAAGCCCAGGGACTCAGAGGCTGAGCCAGGAGGATCAAGAGTTGCAGGCCAGAGGCAGCCTGAGCAACTTAGCAAAACCCTGTCTCAAAGAAAAAAAAATGGGCTAGGAGTGCAGCTCAATCTTGCAAAGTTATGTGCCAGGCCATGGGTTCAATTTCCAAGTACCACCAAAAAAAAAAAAAAAGTGCTCTAATAGAGCCACCAAGTCTTCACACATGACTCAGTTATTATTTTAGGGAATTAAATCTGCCTCAGGAAGTACCATCTGGGAACCCTGTACCGCTGAGATGAGCTAGTGAGTTACCGGCCCTGAGTGACCAGAGCCCCAGCACTGGGGAGGAGCTGCAGAGCAGGATGTGCGGGGGAAGTGCACTGGTGTCTTGCTCCCTCAGGAAAAAGCAGGGCGGCAGAGGGAGAGAAAAAGAGCTCCTTTTGGGGTTCTGAGCTAAAAAGGCAGGAGGGGGAGGCCATTCATGACTCTCGCTGAGCAGATGCTGGGCAGACGGGATGGGGGCAGAGAGAGCACAGCAGCCCTGGCAAGCAGAAGCCCCCAGTGCGACTGTCACCTCCTTCAGGAAGCCCTGACAGACTGGCCCCCTTGCCTGGCAGCGACAGCACAGCCTCACCTGGAACACCATCACCACATGTTAACCGCTATTTGTCATCCTGCCAGGCTCTGGGTACTGAACAAAGGGCTAAATCCCTGACATCCAAGAAACGCCCCCAGAGCCAGTGCTCACGGCTGAGGCAGCACAAAGCCAGTCAAGGCAGGGCCGGCTCTGGGCTACAGCCAGATGCCAACACTCCTGGCACTGCCCTGCGCGGCCACACAGCTTCAGACTTGATCACCTGGAAAATCCGCTAAAAATGACAGTGATGTGACGCGCGGGAGCGACTGGAGCGCGGGAGCAGACAAAACCATGGTAGACAGCAGCTACAACGGCACGGAAATCAGGTATGCAAACGAAGGAAGCTGGGTGCTGTGGCGCGGACCTGGAATCCCACCAGGCAGGAGGCTGAGGCGGGAGGACTGTGTGAGGCCAGCCTGTACTACACAGCGAGACTCTGCCTCAAAAAAGTCAGAAAAACACACCAAAATGTCAGTGGTATGTGTAACTGTAAACTGGGATTTAAGTGTTCGCTCTGCTAAGATTCATTAATGTATACAGCTGTAACCTTCAAAATAAAAAAGATGAAAGTTTAAAAGAAATAAACACAAACAAGGAACCAGGATCTGCATTGCCCTGACAAAGCAAGAGTCTTCCCCGATGCTTGGCATCCTCAGCAGACGGGTGCCCCGTGACATGTTTAGGTGTGCAGCGACGTGTTTACTTACTCATGGATTCTCAACCCCACGGTCCTGGCACAACTGAGACAAGCTCGATCCCCCAGGCTACCTATGACAGAAACAAAGACAAAGTAAGCAGGCAGGTTTCAACCAGGCGCCTCTGAAAGTCTGAGAGTCAGGCTCTCTTTTGCGGAAACTCTTACACGTCAGTTTCCAGGAGTCGTTCTGAGTGGTGACACGCTCAGGCTACAGCTGAGCTGGGAGACGGGCTCAGGGCAGCCCCGAGGAGAGGCCAAGGAGGCCAAGACCCAGGGACGGTGCACCGTGCTCCCCAGCGGAGGGCCACGGGCTCCCCCAGGAGGGACCCTCCCCACGGCTTCAGCTGACTTTGGTGAGAAGTCAGAGTGCACTTGACTTCCACAGAGCAGAGCCCCACAGAGCAAGCGATAACCCCAAGGGGCAAGGGCTGAGGATTACGAGGAAATTCAATGGCAAGCAGCCATCTCTTGGATAGTCAGTATTGATAATCACATAGAACTTGTAGGGTTTTGACATACTTTGGGTGCTTTCCCTAACACACACACACACTCTCTCTCGCGCTCGCTCGCTCTCTCTCTCTCTCTCTCTCTCTCTCTCTCTCTCTCTCTCTCATAAGCATGAAGTGAGAGTCCATTCGTACCACCGATACTCGGGTGGTGTGGTCTGACTGCTGGGTGTCGAGGACAAGACGGGTGTGGGCGTAGTGAGGCCAGAGGCTCCATCTTCAGTAGAAGCCACGCGGGGCAAGGAGCCAGCAGTGCAGCACGTGACACCCTGAGACACCATCTGGCCCCAACACTCAGGCGGGGGGGTGCAGCAATAAGGACGTCAGTTTGTCACTTTATGTCATAATAGGGAGCAATTTTGATGCTTCTACAGGGAAGGATATTCTCATCAAATGTCACATTTAGGACCCTGCAGAACTGGGGACAGTCTGGTTAATTAAGACGGGGGCTGGGTTCGTAAGTGTTTGGTCATTGCTGTTTGCAATTCATGATATGAAAATGTGAGCCACAAGCCAGGCATGGTGGCCCATGCCTATAATCCCAGTGACTTGGAGGCACAGGCAGGATGACCATGAGTTTAGAGGCCAGAAGCAGCCTGTGTAATTTAGAGAGACCATGACTCAAAATGAAAGATAAAAAAGGAGCTGGAGGTGCATCTTAGTAGTAGAGCATTTGCAAAGTATGTAGAAGGCCCTCCTGGGTTCAACCCCCAAGTACTAAGAAAAAAAAAGACATTAGCTACATTCTTACATGCATCAAAGTTACATTTTAAATTGAATTTAAAAAAAAAAAAAAAGAAAAAAGAAAAAAAGCCAGGTGTAGCAGTAATCCCAGCAACTCTGGAGGCAGAGGCAGGAAGATCAGAAGATCACAGGTTTGAGGCCTAAAGCAGCCTGCATAATTTAGCGAGACCTTGTCTCAACTTAAAAAAAGAAAAAGAAAAAGGGGGTTTGGGGATGCAGTTCAGTGGCAGAGAGGGGTCAGGCTCAAATTCTAAGCCCCTAATCTCAACCCAATGAGAGAAGGTACATGGCAATCTGCTCCCAAAGCAATCCCAAAACAGCCACTGAAACCCCTATGGATACTCGTCCTAGCCATGGAGGAGCATATTCTTGTTTATTGGCAAAGCTATCACCATTTAATTGGTATCAGATTCTGACTTGCAAAAGTAACATTCTTCACTTAAAAACCTGCAAAATTTCTGGAGGCTCGGCATCCTTAGCAGGTTATTGGGCCGACTCTTCTATTGTTAAAATGTTTCTAGGAAGCTGAATTCATTGCTGATGGGCGATGGAAATCATGACAAGATATCAAGAAGCAGGAGGATCCCAAGTTGGAGACCAGAGGCAGTCTGTGTAACTTAGCAAGACCCTGTCTCAAAAAGTGGGGAAAAAAAAAAAAAAAAAAAAAAAAGGGCTGGGGGTGCAGCCCAGTGGTCAAGCACTTGCAAAGCATGCAGGCGTTAGGCCGTGGGTTCAACCCCCGTACTGGGGGCGGGGGGGAGGATCTCCAAAGTGATAACAGGTGAAGTCTTGTAGATCTTGTAGTGGATCACCAAACTTAAATCTTAGAGAACGGCCGATGCAGTGGTCATGCCTATAATCCCAGTGACTTGGGAGGCAGAGACAGGAGGATTGCAAGTTTGAGACCAGAGGTGGTCTGCGTAATTTAGCAAGACCTTGTCTCAAAAAAGTAAAAAAAAAAAAAAAAAAAAAAAAGAGGGGGGGGCTGGGAGTGCAGCTCAGTGGCACAGCACTTGCAAAGCATGCAAGAAAAAACAAAAACAACAACAACAACAACAAAAAAGAGAGAATAAGTGCTCTGAATAACATTGTAAAACTGTTAGGATCCTATTTTCCATATAGGCCTGACTTGTTTCTTTAAATTATTATTGAAGGGGTTTTCTTGATATAGTAAATACAATGCCTGATTCACATGGGGGGGAAAAATAAGAAAACCCTATAAATAGCAGAGAAGCACTGACAAGAGTGTCAGGCATGGCACAGTGTTGGGGAGTGTTTCGTTCTGTCGTACCCAGGGTCACTATGAGTCGGACCTGAATTGACGGCACCTAACAACAACAATCCCAGCCCAGCTGGGCTCTCCTAGAGGCTACCTAGGCCCACACAGAGCCCCTCATTGGCAGGAACTCAGGTCGGGAGGGAACAGCAAAGCCACTGCAGTCACTCCAGGTCTTCCTCTTCTGAGCTCAGTGCCAGGAACAGGGACAAAGACCAAACACATTTATTAGGCTGCACCTTTCTTCACCTCGCCTCCAGGATACCATGCTCCAGTCAGAGCCTCCCAACCTGAACTCACCCTACTCCCTGACCTGCATACGCAGCCTGCAGTAGCTGGGCCCCGCCCCTTCAAGTGCTCCCGCCTCACTCAGCCTGCTCCTCTCCAGTCCTCCAGGGCTTCATCTATGGCACTGCGCCCCCGACTTGATGCCTGGTCCTCAGAGGGTCTGCTGGTCCTACTTCTATGTGCAGAGCACACGGAAAGGACTCCACAGGCAGGGTGAGGAGAAACTTCACGGGCAGGAACCTGACAGGCACACCTCCACCTGCGTTCAAGGTCGACACCAGCCAGCAAATCACCTTGACAAGAGAACCTCCACAGGCGGTGATGAGAAGCACACTTCCCTCGGTGGCCTTCCTCCCCCAAGTCCATCCTTCCCAGCGCACAGACTCATCCTACATGACCAGTGCTCCTCAAAATTGTCAGTCACAGGAAACAAGATACATCTGAGAAACTGTCACAACCTAACAAGAAATGACAACTAAATGGAAAGTGGTGTCCTAGGTGGGCCCAGGGAAGGAAAGAGATGTCAGAATAAAGTACAGAAGAGAATAAAGGGAATCTGAACACAGAACAGGCCAAAAACCACACTATCAGGGGCGTTAATCATCGGACCTGAGGTGCTCCACAGGTATGTTGTTTTAGGGACCTGCTTCCCACAGTCCAGCCCTGAGCCCCACAGGCTCTGAAGTCCCTGCTGATTATACGGCAAGCCTGCTGTCTAACCCACCATCAGTAGTGTGTCTCTGAGCAAAGACCAACAATAACTACAGAAAACATTCCTGTGTCTGGAATAAGACTACCAATAAGAAGATCACACACAAAAAAAAAAATCAGCAAATTTTTAAGCCATAAGCATGCCACGGAGATGACAAGTGGCAGAAGTGCTTTATCGCTATCTTGAACACACCAATAGGGACAGACGGCTCTTGGAGCAGAGGTGGGGAAAGGGCCCATGCTTCCCAATGTCCACTACTGTTAAGGTGACAAGAACTATGGTTCTCGGGCAGGGGGGGGGGGGTCTTCTGCCAACCATAAGTCGTTTGGAAATGTATTCTTTTCCTTGGGTCTCATGCTCACCGGCTAAGCTTCACCTTTACCTCAACCTCAGAAAGTTCCTTAAAAAGAGAGTGAGTTGGGCACGGTGGTGCACACCTGTCATCCCAGCGGCTCGGGAGGCAGAGGCAGGAGGATCACAAGTTAGAGATCTGAGGCAGTCTGCGTCACTTAGAGAGACCCTGTCTCAAAAAAGAAAAAAATGGGCTGGGGGTGCAGCTCAGTGGTCCAGCACTTGCAGAACATGTAAGCAAGAGGCCCTGGGTTCAACCCCCAGTACCGCAAAAAAAAAAAAAAAAAAAAAAAAAAAAAACCAAGGAGAGAGAGAGTCATCGAGGGCCCTTGGGCTGCCCCACCCTAGGGAGCGGCCCACCCGGTTGGCATCCTGCGCCCGGCCCTGCCGGCTTCCGCAACCCAGTGCCTTGCCCTGCCCGGGAGTCCCGTCTCCACGGCCTGACAGTGGCCAAAGGGCACGCCTGTTCTCGCGCTTCGTTGCCACGGGTAGCGCCAGGGCTGTCCCGGCACCGCAGACCTTCCCCAATCTAACGGCGGCTGTGACCTGCGGCGACCGGGGCGGCTAAGGTCACAGCGCCACCACCCAAACCAGGCGGCACAGCGCCACCGGGCACGGGACCGCGCCGCGCCGGCTGGCCCGAAGGACGGGACGCGCGGGGAGGGAGGCGGCACTCGGCGGGACGGGACGCGCGGGAAAGAGAGGGGACACTCTGGGGGACGGGACGCGGGGAGAAGAGGGGAGACGCGCGGGGAAGGTAGGGACGCGATGTGCGGACAGAGCTCCCGCGGAGGCGGCCGCCCTGCGCCCCCCAGGGCCCGCCGCCCACAGGCCCGGTGCCCAGCCGCCCTTACCCCGCGTGGCGGCGGCGCGGGGCGCCGGGAGGCGCGCGGGCGCCCGGACGCGGCAGCGCCGGAGCAAGATGGACGCCATGCGCCGGCCGCGGGCCTCGGGCTGCGGCGCCCCCTCCCGCTCCGCGCCGGCCGCGGCTCCTCGCCGTCCGCGCGGCACCCGGGCCGGGCCCGCGCGGGCAGTGGGCGGCAGCGGTGCGCTCCCGGCAGCGGCGCTCAGCTGGAGAACCCGGCACCGGCGGCGGCCATGTTCCGGCACAGTCCTCGGAGGCGCAGGGCGGAGCGGACCGGCGGCCGCTCCCATTGGCCCGGCGGGCGCCCGCCGGCCAGGTGAGGGGCGGGCCCGCGCCGCCGACTACGGGTCCCGGCGTGCACCCGGCCATCCAGCTCGCGGACTACCAGCCCCAGCGCGCAACGGAGCGGACGGCGGGCCGGCCCGCGGACTACAGATCCCGGCGTGCATTGAGCCGGTCTGCTCCCGAGGACTACATATCCCGGCGTGCATCGGGGCGGCCCGCCCCCAAGCACCACAAATCCCGGCGTGCATCGGGGCGGCCCGCCCCCGAGGACTACATATCCCGGCGTGCACCGGGCCGGCCTGCCCCCAAGCACCACAAATTCCGGCATGCATCGGGGCAGCACCCCCTCCCCCCCAATGACTACAGGTCCCGGCGTGCATCGGGGCGGCCCGCCCCCGAAGACTATAGGTCCCGGCGTGCACGGGAGCCCGCTCCCTGCCGTGCGCGCGACTTTCGGGTTTTGCAAGTGCTGCGGGCGCCCCCGCGCCGGCCCTGATTGCCCGGTGCGGTCCCCCTGCCGCGTCCCCGCCGTCTGGGCGGCTGCGGTGCGCGAATTCGGAGCTCGTCCTGGACGCATCCCTGCTCCGCGTGTAGCAGGAGCCTCGTGGGCGTTTGGAGAAGGGCGGGCAGCGGGCAGGACGCCTCCAGGGCAGCGCGGTGGACGCCGGGGGAGGAAGCAGCGCGTGTTGGTCCCAGCGCCCTCTGTCGCCCTCGCCTTCTTTCCCGGCCGGCTCCTCGCTCGACCTCGGCCCTGCCCCACCCCGTGGGCTGCACCTGGGCTCACGTAGTCTTCCTGGGTCCTGGGCGGTGCTCGCCAGACCCCGCGCTAGGTCCTGCCCGGGAGGGCAGCGCCGTCCCCTCCAGGAAGGGTACTGCGCTGGTGATGGCGCACTTAACACCGCCACCCCTGCCCCGGCTACTGCGCCCTCCTGGACCTCGTGGTCCGCGATAGAAAAGCTAAGGACTTGGCTCCGGGCCTCCAGGATACCTGCCGTAGGGGGACCGGGCCCGCGGACGCGTGGCATCCCTCACCACCGCCGCGTTGCACTGCTGACCAAGTGTTGGGTCCCAACAGCCTCCTCACCGCCCAGCTGGCACCAGCCCTGTCTACCAGATCAATGAAGGCAGGCTGGGGGAATGTTGGGACGCTCGGGACCTGGGGCCCATCCCCAGCAACCCTCTCCCACAGGCCTGTACCCCCAACCCAAAGGGACCAGGTCCTTTCCTGGGACTTCACGCGCTGCTTTTCACCTCCAACCCTTGCTCCTCTCAGGCCCTGTGCGGAAGGCCTTTTCCATCCTTATTGCCCTGCTCGTCCCACGGTGGAGGAGGGTCCTTAGAGCGCATTCACTTCATCTCTTCTCTCTGCGTGCCCGAGTGGACCTCCTGATCCCAGCCTGCTCCCCTGTCTTCAGAGGCTGCTGGGATAGCACGTGTCTCTAGGAGTCTCCATCTCCTTCCCTCCCTCCGCCCAGCCCAATGGGAAGAAGTAGCCTGTGTAGACATTTTTCTGAACCAGAACTGAGCAGCTGGACCAGCACGGGCCCAGAGTCCCCATCTCAGGTGGGAGCCCGTCTTTGAAGATGGTCTGGAAGGTCCGCCCACTCACTGCACAGTCCACGTCACAGACATAAAGTGCAAAGTCAAGCTAAGCACGAGATCGCCTCAAACCTAGGCCTGTGCTGCCAACGCACTGTGAAGGGGGTGGGGCCTGAGCCAGGGCAGGCAGGTGCTAAGGGTGGGACAGGACTGGACTTTTTGTGCCCCGGGTGTAGAACATTGTCCTAGTCCTAGTAGGAACATTGACACTGCGCTCCAGATGACCTGCCCAGATGCCATCAAGGGTCAGGGAGGACACTGGGGAAGGGACAAGAATCAGTGCTCCTCAGGTGGGTGTCCCAAGACAGTCCCCTGTGGGGGAGCATCTGTTTGTGGTCTCTAAAGGACACTGAACAAGGGGGAGAAAAGACTGCCCCCTGCCCCACACTCCAACCCTGCTTGAGGTGCCTGTTGTTGTTGTTGTTGTCGTTGTTGTTGTTGTTGTTGTTGTTAGGTGCCGTCGAGTTGTGTCCGACTCATAGCGACCCTCATAGGGTTTTCAGTGGCTGACTGCTTTTCGGGATTGCCTCGGGAGTGGATTGCCAGGTCCTTCTCCCATTTTTGCCATGCTGGGAATCGGAACTTGGGACCTCAGAGACTGCAGGGCGGCACTCTACCAACTGAGCTAAATCCCAGCCCCTGAGGTGCCTCCTGTGAGAAAATGTAGCACTGCACTGGTCACCCGCCATTCAGCTGGCAGGGCCAGGGAGGAGCCAACAGGTGGGCTGCAGAGGCAAGCACAGGCAAGCTCCTGCTGCAGCCACAGCCTAGATGGGCTGCTGGGGAAATTCACTTTTCACCAGTCGAAATAGATTTATTGCATCCTCTGTGTAAAGAGCTCCTACTGGGTGTTGCCATTTCAAGTTTACAAAAGTAAGCAAAGAAAATAAGGCGAATTTTGGCATCCCTCCAGCTGGCCATGTTGGCCCCTAAGACCCCAGGTGAGCCACCACCCTCCTGCCCGGCTTCTTATGCAGCAGTCCAAGCTCTCAGAACCCTTGCCAGCAGCGAGTTGTAATGGCGTTAACTCTGGTTTTTTAAATAGTACTGGGGACCGAACCGAGGGCCTCACACATACCTTATAAATGCTCTGCCATTGAGTTGCACCCCCAGCCCGTTTTTAAAATTGAGACACAGTCTCACTAAGTTGTGCAGGCTGCCTCTAGCCTGGAACCTGGGATCCTGCTGCCTGCGCCTCCTGAGTCATGGGGATTACAGGCGTGTGCCACTGCGCCCGGCTTCGCATTGACTCTTTAGCGTTTTTCTTCCTCTCTTTGGGGGCTCCCTTTCCCCTTCCCTATGCTCTCCTCAAGTTATACATAATGTTCCATAACCCTGCTTAGTGTTCTCACAATTGACTAGTTGAGAAACAGGATGGGCAGCCGAGAGGGGGAGAGAGTTAGGGAGGGGATCAAGGTCGGTTAGGGATTGGGTTAGGGAGGGGTTAGGCCTTTGGCTAAGGAGGTTAGGAATCTGGTGAGGGAGGGGCTTGGGGACCAGGGTGCTCAGGAATACCCTGCAGCGCTGTGTGCCTTCCGCCCAACAAACTGGGCGAGAAAGCAGGTGCTCAGTTCCCCTGGGTTTTGCCAAGAAGTGCAATGAAGGAACAGAGCGGCAGCAGTCCGGGGTGTGTGTGAGGGGGACTACGAGGCTGGTGCGGGGACTTAAAACTGAGGAAGTGAGGAATGGGAGGGGGCAACCTGGCACAGTGAACGTGGCAGGCCCACTGACGTCTGGGCTGCAGGGATTTTCATCCAGGTAGCAGTTAGTGGCCTGCAGCTGTAGCCCTGTGGCATCCGATCCCGTCAGATCTCGGAAGCTAAGCAGGGTCGGGCCTGGTTAGTACCTGGATGGGAGAACGCCTGGGAACACCAGAAGCTGTAGGCTGGGAGAAGGACCTGGCAACCCCCTCCCAAAAATCAATCTGCCATTGAAAACCCTATGAACAGCAGAGAAGCACTGACAATAGTGTTTCCTTTGTGGTACAGAGGGTCGCTATGAGTCGGATACATGACTCCACGGCACCTAACAACAACAAGCAGTTAGTGAGCTGACAGGAAGAGTGCCCACCACTGGGTGGCGGTGGCTTACACTTGCTGGCAATGGCCAATGCTAGATGAGCCCAGAGTGTTGCTGGTTTTGAGAATAAAGGAAGAGACCACACTAGCCTCTAGAAGCTGGAAAAGGAAAGAAAATGAATTCTGCCCTAGAGCCCCAATGAAGAAGACAGCCCCCAATAGCATCTTTTTTTTTTTTTTTTTTTGCGGCACTGAGGGTTGAACCCAGGGCCTCGCGCCTGCATGCTCTGCAAGTGCTGGACCACTGAGCTGCACCTCAGCCCATTTTTTTTACTTTTTGTGACAGGGTCTCACTAAGTTACGCAGACTGCCTCTGGTCTCGAATTTGCGATCCTCCCGCCTCTGCCTCCTGAGCGGCTGGGTTTACAGGCGTGCGCCACCACGCCCAGCTCCCAATAGCATCTTGATTTTAGCCAACTGAGATCTGCATCACATTTTGGATTTACAAAACTGTAAAATAATAAATTTGTGTGTTTTCTTTCACTCGTGAGGGTTGAAATCAGGGCCTCATGCTTGTTAGGCAAGTGCACCATTAATGAGTCACATTCCCTGGCCCCTTTTTAATTTTATTTTTTGAGATAGGGTCTTGCTATGTAGCCCTGGCTGGCCTCAAATTTGCAGCGATCCTTTTGCCTCAGCTTCCCCGGTGCTGGAATTACAGGCCACCGTGCCTGGCTCCCTTTTTAATTTTTATCTTGAGACAGGATCCTGCTAAGTTTCACAGGCTGTCTCTGGCCTTGAACTTGTCATTGTCCTCCCTCAGAATCCCAAATCACTGGGAGCCCAAGCATGTGCCACCGTCTCCGACACTCATTCTCATTCTCTCTCCCTCTTTCTCCACCCCTCCCTCTGTTCTTCAGGTTGAATAATTGGTATTGATCCGTCCTCAGGGCCACTGACTTCTCTGTCAACTTTAATCCATTGTGAAGCCCACCAGTGACTTGGTCATTTTAGTTACATACTCTTCATTTCTAGAATTTTCTTTTGGTTCTTTTGAACAGCTTCCATTTTTCTGTGGAGATTCTTTTTCTCTCCATTCATTAGACCATTGTGTTCCTTCAATCGCTGAATACCTTAAAATAGCTGCTTTAAAGTCTCTGTCAAATCTACCCACTGGGCTCAGTGCTGATTTCTACTTGCCTTTTTTTCCTTTTGTGATTATTTTCTGTTTCCTTTGCCAGCCTAGTGAATTTTTTTTTTATGCTGTATCTTGATTCTTTTTTTTTTTTTTTTTTTTTTTCAGTACTGGGGGTTGAACCCAGGGCCTCACACTTCCATGCTCTGCAAGTGCTGGACCACTGACCCCTCAGCCCATTTTTTTACTTTTTGAGACAGGGTCTTGCTAAGTTAAGCAGACTGCCTCTGGTCTCAAACTTGCGATCCTCCTGCCTCCACCTCCTGAGCTGCTGGGATTACAGGCATTTGCCACCGTGTGGACTTCAATCTTGATTCTTGTGGATTAAATGTTATGGAGTTTCCAGATCAGGCCTTCAAACCCATGAAAATTTGAGTTCAGTTGAAGGTTCAATATGTTAAAATTTAGAGAGGTCAGTTGCAGGTTTAAATCCTATGTGTAGATATCAAGGTTTCAAACTGAACCCCCACCGGAAGCTGAACGTGTTCCTGTTTAAGCGTTTAAAAGTTTTTTCTTGAACCCAAACCTGAACATGTACCTGGTGAAAAATTGAGTTTGGACTCACCTTTTAAATTTTTTTTGGTATCATTTGCTACTGAAGAATTGACAAAACAATTAATTTTTTTGAGATAGGGTTCACTGTATAAACCAGGCCTTGAGTCGTATTGACCCGCCCATCTCACCCTCCTGAGTGGTGTAATTATAGGCGTGTGCCACCACACCTGGCAAAATTTAAAAAAATTTTAGTTACCTATTTACACATAAAAATAATATTTTAACCCCAAACCCAAGCCCTCTAAATTTTAACATACTGAACCTACATCCGAATCTGAATCCAATTTTTCGTGGACTTGAAGTCTGCTCTCGATTGTATCTTCTTCTTCTAAAGGGTGCTGACATGTACTGGGGGTGCCAAAAAGAGTATACACATTTTAAGAGATGCTATCTATTTATTACTTTTCAAAGTTGAATAGAATCACAATGGTGACCACGTTCAGTACCTTTTGTAATTGCTTAGGTCAAACGGAACCTGTATATTCATCTGTTGTTGTCAGTATGCATTGAGTATTACACAGTTTTTTGGTGGTACTTTGGGGTTGAACCCGGGGCCTTGCACTTACTTTGCAAGTGCTCTACCACTGAGCTGCACCTCCAGACCCTTTTTTTATTTTTTGTCTTAAACAAGGTCTCTTTAAATTATGCAGGCTGCCCCTGGCCTTGAATTTGTGATCTTCCTGCCTCTCTTCCTAAAATGCTGGGATTACAGGTGTGCACTATGTGCCTAGCTGAGTATTACAATTTTAGTACTTATAATGTGTATACATATTTAGGCACCTTCTGTGTGTGTGTGTGTGTGTCCGTCTATCCCCCCCACCACGCCAGCAGGCAGCACAGTTGCTGCAGAGGACCACCTTGAACTTGGATTGGCTCGGTTTGTGCTCTGTGAGAGCGTATCTGTGAAAGCCCAAGACATTTCCCAGGCCTCCCTAACTTTGTGAGAGTCAGCTCTGAACCGTCTCCTTTGTGGATCTTGTCAGGGTTTGGTTTTGCGCTTGAGCAGGATAACCCGCCTCCAGATGGTCCTGGAGGATCCTTGCTGCTAACTATTCACACGCACAGCGGGTAGGGCTGCCCTGTGTCACCCAGAGGACTTTGTTGAAATGACCCTGTGTGGGTTCCAAGACTTTGCAGCTCCTTCCTTGCTCCCTTTCGGATTCCCACCCTGAAGGAAGCCTGCTGCCATGTCCTGAGACACTCAAACAGCCAGTGGAGAGGCCCACGTGGACAGCAGGCCTCAGGCCCCAAGCAGCACAGTCCCAGCAAGTCATCCTGCCACCACATCTCTGGCTAGACTTTGGGATGAGTGCAGCCGTACACAGCATCTTGCAGGCCACCTCACAGGAGCCAGAGCCCTGCTCCTACTGCATGTGATTGCCAGTGTTTATTTGCAGCACTGAAACCCTTAGGATATGCAGCCATGATTGACTGAGACAGGAAGTGTCTAGAGGATGTTCTGCTCTAGGATACCGCTGCCAAGAAGTGGGCTGTGGCGTCTCAGGCACATGCTTCCGTGTGTTCTCATGTTTTTTTCCTTTCACTTTCCTATTGATCCACACCTTTCCGCCATCACCATATTCTGTCCTGCTATACCTACCCTGTGCAGCCCTACCCTGCAGTACTCTAGGCTGTCCTATCCATTTCTAGTCTATTTCATTAAAAAATGCTGAGGGGGAGCTATTACATTTCATAAGGCTGGAATGAAGCCTCTCCACCCTCCCTGAGCCAGAGCCGCCAGGGGAGTCACTCTCACCCTGAGCACATGTCAGCCAAGGACAGTGGGATGGCTTAGGCTCCCCTCCGCACCCTCCCTCTCCTCCAGGGCCCTCCCTAGGATTCCAACTTCAGCTCGGCAATGTTTTATTTTTAAATTTTACTTATTTATATTTGAGACGGAATCTCACTGTGTAACTCAGGCCGGCCTTGAACTCACAGTCCTCCGGCCTCTGCCTCAGGAGTGCTGGGATCGCAAGCTGTGCCACCAGGCCCAGCTTTATTTTTATTCTTATTTTCAGTGCTGGAGATTTTTTTTCTTTTCAACATAGGGCCTCATGTGTGCTAGGCAAACACTTTACCATGGAGCTAAATCGTCCGCCCTGGTCTCGTTAAAAAAAAAAAAAAAAAGATGTTATCATTAGGTGAAACTGGGTGGAGGACTCTGTGTTATCTTTGCAACGTTTCAGTACATCTAAAATTACTCCATTAAAAAAAAATCCAAGCCGGGAACGGTGGCGCACGCCTGTAATCCCAGCGGCTTGGGAGGCGGAGGCAGGAGGATCACAAGTTCGAGACCAGAGGCAGTCTGCGTACCTTAGTGAGACCCTGTCCAAAAAGTAAAAAAACTGGGCTGGAGGTGACAGCTCAGTGGTCCAGCACTTGCAGAGCATGCAGGCGCGAGGCCCTGGGTTCAACTCCCAGTACTGGAAAAAAAAAATAATAATGATAAAAAAATCCAGGGTTAGTGGTGTGGGCCTGTGATCCCAGCACTAGGGAGGCTGAGGCAGGAGCATTATGAGTTTGAGGTCGGCCTGGGCTACCTGGTGAGACCTCGTCTCAAATTAGCACAGCTCTACTCTCCTCTCAGGCGGCCACGTGGAGGTCTCTTTCTCTCCGGGCAGCAACGTAAGGAGCCCCATCTTCTCCGTTTATCAGAGGTGTTTTTCTTTCTAAAAAGCGTGTTAGCGTTCCTTGTGCTCTGTCCCTTGGGAATAACCTCTTCAGCGGTTTCTCCAAGTTCCTTTCCAGGTTTATCTAAACTTCTCCAGGAACCTCAGTTTCCCTGGTAATTATCCCTTAAAGGGAAACTATCTTAGACAACAAACCTTGTCTACATTCTTTACTGAAAAAAAAAAAATCAAAGCAAATAAATTTTTTTTTTTTTTTTTTTTTTTTTTTTGCGGTACTAGAGGGTTGAACCCAGGGCCTTGCGCTTGCATGCTCTGCAAGTGCTGGATCACCAAGCTGCACCCCCAGCCCATATTTTTACTTTTATTTGAGACAGGGTCTCACTAAGTTACGCAGACTGCCTCTGGTCTCGAACCTGTGATCCTCCTGCCACTGCCTCCCAAGCCTCTAGGATTACAGGCATGCGCCACAACGCCCGGCCACCAAATAAATATTTAAAAACATTTGCCTGGCTGGGGGCAGGAGCGGCAGTCGGGGTGACCTTCCCTGGGCTGTCAGCTCTGGCCGTCCCTCCGTCAGCCTGACTCAGGCTGCCGAAGCTGGTCACCAGGCCAGAAAAGAAGGGGCCCAAAGCACTCCCGGATGATCTCGCTCCAGGCACTCAGCTTGGGAAGAACTCAGTTTTCTTCTTTCTGCTGGTGTGGGCTTTAATTCCCTGCCATTTTAATAACAGGAGAAAGACTTGCTACTTTAGCACAAAACCACTTTTCTCCAGCCAAAGCTGGCGTGTGCAGGCGGCGCTGACCGCGCCCTGCGCAGGTGGTCCAGTGGCTCGGGGATTCCGGGGCCCTGGCAGCTCTTCCTTCCCTTCGAGGAACCCAGGGCCGCAGAAGCAAACCCTGGGCGGGCCGGGGATCGGGACCCCCGCGCGCCAGGCCGAGTGCGCACTGCAGCCCAAGGGAACCAACCCGGCGCAGGACCCGAGGGCCAGAACCGAGCGCGGCCGGGGCGCAGGCGGGGCCGGGCGGGAGGCTCCTCTGGCCGCGCAGGCCCCCGCGCCCGCGTCCCGCCGGCCTCTGCTGGTCCCGGGGCGAGCTCGTGGGAACAGCCCTGGCTTCCACCGCCGCGCCGGCTCAGCGTGTCGGAGAAGGGGACGCGCAGCACCCGGGGGCGGCCGCTCCCACCTGCCGCTCACTGCCTCCCCCCGCGGCTCAGGGAGGCCGGCTCCGCACCGTGGTACCCAATGCCGCTCGGCCAAGCGGTTGAACTGTGTCCCCCAGGACAGACGCTCAAGCCCTACCCCTGGCACCTGGGAACGTGACCTTATTGGGAACTAGGGACCTTGCAGATGTAATCGAGTTGAAACGAGGTGGTCAAGGTGGGCTCAACTCCATCTGGACTGCTGTCTTCCTGAGAAAGCAGAGACAGTGAGAGACACCGAGGAAAAGGCCACGTGAGGATGGAGGGGGAGACGGAGAGGTGTCCACAGGAGCTACAGATAAGAGAGCGATACCATCTCACACTTGGGCCTTACCCTCAGAGCTGTGAACCAGCAACTTTCTGTTGTTTGGTGGCTAAGAAACCAGTAAGACACCAGGCGTGGTGGCGCACCTGTAATCCCAGCTGCTGGGGAGGTGGAGGAGGGAGGATCGAAAGTTCCAGACTAGAGGCAGTCTGTGTAATTTAGCGAGACCCTGTCTCAACAAGTAAAAAAATGGGATGGGGGTGCAGCTCAGTGGTCCAGCACTTGCAGAGCACGCAGGCGCGAGGCCCTGGGTTCAACCCCCAGTACTGCAAATAAATAAATTAATTAATTAAATTAAATTAAAATTAAATAAATAAATAAAAATAAAAGGAAAAAAGAAAAGAAATGAACCAATAAGATGGGGAGCTATGTCTCCGAGCCTGGAGGTTCAATTCCACAGGAAGCACTGCCACCCGAGGATGAACTTGGGGCTGGGACCCAGCCCAGGCTGGAAGGGCATGAGGAAGGCTCTGGAGAAAGCAGCTCTTACTTATGGCCTGGGGAAGGGGAGAGAAGTTCAGTTTGGAGCATGGAGGTGGTACACAGCAGGAGTCAGCTCCATAAACCTGGGGCTCCGATGCCTTGGGGGGCCCCTGGGGAAGCAGCCTTGGGAGGAAATGGGTCTACAGTTGCTCCAAGACTGAGCCCCTGTCCTGGGCTGTGGTTTGTTCCTGGAGGTGACCAGTGGACCCTGGTGACCAGCACTTCAGGCCTCTCAGGCAGGACCTGGGTGTGGGGCCTCCTCAGATGTCAGCCTCACATCTATCTCCTCTGCCCAATGAGGACCCTGGCTCAGGGGAAGGTTGGCCCCACCGCGGGCCTTGCGGGGCCGCCTGGAGCTGCGGGTGGCTGCAGTTGTTGCTCGGAGGGGATCCCAGCAGCCTCTGCCTGCGAGGGAGCTGGGGCAGCGTCAGGCCTAGGCAGAGTCTGGAGAGCCAAGTGGTCAGAGCTGGGAAGGCACTGCTGTGCGGGCTGGGGGTGGGAGGCCCCGCCGGCCTGCTGCGGCTCTGCCAGGGCTCGGGGCCTCCCTTCCCCTGCCCTCCTTGAAGACAGGGGCCACCTGGGGATGGGAGGAGGAGCGGCCTGAGCCCGCGGTTTCCACATGGAAGCCCTCTTTATTTGGCCTGGGATGGAGAAAGACTGGGGTCAGAGTGCACACGTCCCCATGGCAACAGCAACGAGCCTGGCCCCTGGGGGACCCCAGCCCTGATGGAGGATGGGTAGGTCGAGCGGGATCTCAGGGGCTCCGCTGGCTGAGGGGCCTGGGCCTTTGGCAACAACTCCTAAAGAGAGGACGCTGGCCAGAAGCTGAGAGCGGGGCCTTTGGTCAGGGCCAGGAGCAGAAGGAAAGCAGGCTGGACCTCCTGGGCTGCCGCTGCCAGAGGGCAGGTCTTCAGAGGAGTGACAAGAGCCTTCAAGAGACCCAAACAGCCGGGCGTGGTGGCGCACGCCTGTAATCCCAGCAGCTGGGGAGGCGGAGGCAGGAGGATCGCAAGTTAGAGACCAGAGGCAGTCTGTGTAATTTAGCGAGACCCTGTCTCAAAAAGTAAAAAAATGGGCTGGGGGTGCAGCTCAGTGGTCCAGCACTTGCAGAGCACGCAAGTGCAGGCCCTGGGTTCAAGCCCCAGTACCGCAAAAAAAAAAAAAAAAAAAAAAAAAAAAAAGGACCCAAACAAGGGTCAACTGGGTTGCTGCTGTGTCTGTGTGCCCCGTCTGGCTTCTCCACTAAGAGCCCCCACTGTCCTGCCTGAGGCTTGCCCTCCGGGAACAACTCTTGGGTTACCTGGCAGTGCCCAGGATGGTGCCGTGCACCCAAACAGGTGCCCTGTGGACAAAAGCATTGATGTGGACCTGCCTGGGAGCCTGGCGTGGGAGCTGTGTGGAACCCTGCCGAAGAGAGCTCCTTCTTTTCCGCACCCCTTTCCTCCCGGCCCTCATGTTCTACACACACAGGTCAGGAGGCTGTGGGTCAGGAGGTTGTGGGTCAGGAGGCTGTGGGATGGGCTGGCCAGACTCACAGCCCGGGGCTCAGGAAGACTCAAGCTGGATGGGAAAAGACCAGCAGGTCTCAAATAACTTTCTTCAAGAAAATCCATACACTTGCACGTTTTGAATACATTTTCATGTTGATTGCACAATTCTAAATGTAGGCTTTTTGGGAAAAGTGTTCCTACCTTCAAATCAATGCAAACGAGCTATGGTGGTATTCTCCATGTGCTGTAAGGATTGAAAAAGTGCTGGGGAGGTGGGCGGTTTTCAAGTCGTGCCCCAGAGTGGTGGACGGGTCCTAGGCCCAGAGAGGGCACTTGCTGGCTTCCCTGAAACCACAGGGGTTTTGCCACTGCCCAGTTTGACACCTTCCAGGGGTTTCTGGTGGCCTGAGGTTAAGTCCTAGAAGTGAACATTGTGGGGCATCTCTTGTGGGCCCTGCTGGACTCCACGCTCTGCATAGGAGTTGCCACAAAGTGCTTGGATTAAAAGTGAACAATTTGGAAGACCTTGTGAGGCCCCCAAGGTGCCCTGGGCCAGTCCCTGCCGCAGTGGGAGGCAGAGGAAGCATGTGGCTGACTGGAGCGGGGAGTCTTTTCCAGCTGGCTTCACCAGGTCCTGCCCTGGAGCCCCTTCCTGGCCCTAGAGCCTCACCCCCTCTCTAGTCCTGCTTGCTTTCATGGACACTGCCTGGGCTTGGGTGTGTGTGTGGGGGGGTTCTTCACCCCTGGATTGTGAACACTCCTGAAGGTCCAGGGAGACCTGGAGGCTGTAGGGGCAGGGGGAATCCTGGGCCACAGAAGTGCTGGTCTGGAGCCGGGCTTGGTGGCACACGCCTGTAATCCCAGCGGCTCGGGAGGCAGAGGCAGGAGGATCGCAAGTGGGAGGCCAGAGGCAGTCTGCCTAACTTAGCGAGACCCTGTCTCAAAAAGTAAAAAATGGGCTGGGGGTGCAGCTCAGTGGTCCAGCACTTGCAGAGCATGCAGGCGCGAGGCCCTGGGTTCAACCCCCAGTATGGGGGGGGAGTGCTGGTCTCCACAACCAGTGCACCGCTGAGCGCCCCTTTGTATCTGTGCGTGACCTGTCCACCCAAGTCTTCCGAGTCTTGAGGCTGTCCCGGACTACGGTGCTGCGGCCTGCCCATCTAGGTGTCTGGTGCACCGCCTTGCCCACAGACGGCTGTAGATGGTGGACCGGAGCGCTCCCATCCCAATCCCTGGCACTCCTGCTACCCACAGCAGCGCCCACGGTTGGGGCCTGCGCACCAGCTGGGCCTGCCGGGAAGGAAGTGAAGGCAGGATGAGCACGGTCCCCTACATGCTTCTCTCAGGCAGTGGGCAGCAGAAGCTGGGGCGGGGGTCTCGCCTGAGCCCCACGCCCTGGGGAGCCTGGGAAGAGTAGCTTGTCCCAGTGACAACCTGGCGATAGGGCCCCGCGTTCCAGCCTCGCTTGGAGGCCAGGGGCCTAACTTCCAAAGGGCGGATTAGCAAAGCTAATCTCCAGGACCAGGGTCCTCCCCTCGCGCGTCTGTACGCGCGCTTCCCTGGCTCCCTCGCCGGCCCCGGTCGGCAAGCGGGCCGAAGGCGCGCTCGGAGCCTGCGGCACGGTTCTGGCAACAATGTGTCACCGGTGACAGTTTCCCCGGCTCCCCAGCGCCGGGCTGCCGCGCCTCCTGACAGGCGACGCTCCGAGGCCGCGCGGTGACAGGCGGGCGCTACCCGTGGCCGCGGGACCCGGCGCGCTCCGCGCCCTCCCGCACGCCCCGCTCCGCGCCGCCGCGTCCCGCCGACCACGCCTCGGGCCGCCGCCTCCCGCGCTGCCCGTCCGCCAGAGGGCCGGCGCCCGCGCCCGCGCCGGACTCCGGGGCCGCGCGCGGCGATTGGGCGGCGGGCGTGACGTCACCGCGCCGGGGCTCGCCGCGGGAGCGGAGCCGCCGCCGCCGCCCGCCCGCGCGCTGGGCAAGGAGCGGGAGCGGCCAGGGAGCGCCGCGGGCGCGCGCCCCGCGCCCCCACCCGCGCTGCGGCCCGCCGCGGGCACCCCCCGCGCCCGCCGCCCGCCGCCTCCCCGCGCGCGGCCCCGGCGCGGATTTGAAAAACCCGGTCCGCGGGCGCCGCGAGGCGGCAGCCAATCAGCGGCGCGCACTTTTCCCGCGGCTTCTGGGGGCGGCGGCGGCCCCGGCGGCGGCGGCGGCGGGCGGGAGGCGCGGGGGCGGGGTCGGCGCCGCGCGCGGAGAGCCTCGGCCTGGCCGCGCTGCGCCCGCCGCCGCCCCCTCCCGCCGCCCGCCCTCCGCGGCCTCGCGCCGCCGCCGCCGCCCGACAGCCGCCGCCAGTCCGCCGCCGAGGATGCGACGCAGCGCAGGTCACTGGGGTGGGGGGCGGCGGGCGCAGCGCGGCCACCGGGGCCGGGAGGGAGGCCGGGGGCGGGAGGCCGGGGCGGCGGGCGCGAGGCCTGCGGGCCGAGGGGCGGCGGGCGGGCGGGCGGGCGGCGGCGAGGCCTGGGGGGACTGAGGCGCGGCCCGAGGCGCCGGTGGGCGCGGGGCCGGGCGGCTAACGGGGCGCGGGCGCGCGGCCATGTTGGGCCCGCGGGGCCGGGGCTGCACCTGTGCCGGCGGCGGCCCCTTTGTTCCCGCGGGCCGCCGGCCTTTGTGCGGGGCGGCGGGCGGGCGGGGCGGGCCCGCGGCGCTTTGTGCGCGGCGGCGCCGGGCGTTGACACGCGCGGCCGGCCGTTGGGCAGCGCGGCGTGGCCGGCCGGCAGGTGGAGGCCCGGCCGGGGTCGCGCCGTCGCGGGGCGCGGGCGGCCCGACGGCGCGGGGCGCGGGCCGCGGGCCTCGGCTCCCACGGCCCGGCCCGGGAGCGCGCTCGACGGCCGGCGCGTGCGCCCCCGGGGCGGTCGGCCTGGAAGTTGGGGCGGCGGGGACCGCGCCCGGCGGTGTCCCGTGCGCTCCAAAGTGGCGAGAGCGGCGGCGTTGGCCCCGGAGGTGACACGCGGGGGTCCTCGCCTGGCCCTGGCGGGTGCTGCGCCCGCTCCCGGGCGCCGCGAGTTCAAATCGTAACCGCCGGCCGGCGGCGGCGAGGGCTCGGGCCTGACGCGCGGCCGCTTTGAGTCATTTCCTCTCCCTTCCTTCCATTTTCTCAGCTCCCCGGCTGCCCGCGGTCCGGGGCTGGTGGCTGGTGGCGGACTCGCTGCTCGCCTGTGAGTTTGTCCGGCTTTTGTGAAGCCCTCCGGCCTGTTCAGAATAAAATCCTTCCTTCTGGCCTCTCATTCCAGTGGTCAGCATGTTATTTTCAGGCTATCAGGCAGTTAACTTCATGAATTTCCAGGAGTGATGGACAGTGCTTCCCTGTGTACGTATGGGATGCGTTCATATGGAGTGTGTAAGCTCAGGTAGCCTGAAGCCTGTGTAGACATTCAGAGCAAAACTAGAAGGTAAACAGGGCCACAAGTGTGATTGCTAGGTTCATTCCTGTGGCACCGAGTTGTACGGAGATTCCAAACTTGCTGAAACCGGAGGAACAAAATGAAGACTAAGAATGGCAGAATGAGTCAGGGATTAGAGACCCTGGGAGTGAGTCCGGCCTTTCCATTTATTCAGATTTCCTCTCCTAGAAGTAGCCAGTCTTACAAAGGTTTACTCACATGGAGGATGGGAACTAATTAGTTACTTCCTATTTTACAGTTTTACCGTTCATTACAGAACACGAAAGTAGTGGAGTTAGACTTAGTACTGGTGAGAGGATAGAAAGTACTGATGAAATGTGTGCTGTAGGAGCTGTAGGCATATCCAAGTAAGAACACATGTAAAAAAAAAAAGAGCATGTGAGCTAAGGTGGTGCTGGAGTTCCTAATTCAAATTATTTTGCTGTGTCCTTTTTAATACAGCTGACAGCTTTTCTGAGCAAATGCTTCTAATTAATGGGTGAGAACTAAAGGTAGAAGTCTTGTTCTTTCTTTTTTTCCTCCCTCTCTCTTTTTTATTTTTATTTTTATTTTTTTTGCTGCTTGGGATTGAGCCCAGAGCCTTGAGCATGGTAGTCAAGCTATCTACAACTGAGCTATATTCCCAGCCCTGAAAACAGAAGTCTTTAGGTTTCTACGTTCGTTACAGTGTTTTTTAATTATTATTATTATTATTATTAATTAGGAATTGCTCATGACTGTAGGATGCATGCAACCTTGGATAACCATCTTGGTCTCCTGGCTGCACTTGGCTTTTCTGCTTGACTGCAGTCCAGGTGTCCTTGTTCCTAAATGTGTGGTTTCCTGTCCTGATTCCTGGCCTTTGTGAAGGCTGGTGTTAGGCATGGACCTCCGCATGTCTTACCATTCTGAGCCCAGTGCATAGCCTTTTAACGGACTCGTGACCTTTCTCCCCCTTTGGATGGGCCCTTGGAGGTAGACCTCTGTTATCACCTCGGGCAGCCTGGTCTTTGCTTGTGCTTTCTCCCAGCAAGCATTTGGTAAATGCTGAATAAATGAGGATATGGCTTGGGGTAAACATTATAACCTATCTCCATGTTAATGCCAGCACTTGACCCGTTTGCCTCTTTTTTATAAGTGAGGTTGGAGCAGAAAGTGTTTTAGGAGGCTGAGTACGGGAAGGAAGGAGGTGGGCAAAGGTCACTCTGCTTTAACTGGGGAAACAAGCTCAGGTTTGCCAGGTCCAGGGGTTTCCTTTGCTCATCATGCCTTACTCAAATGTTACATGGGAATTACTCACGAAACATCGCAAGCCTATAAGCACAGCAAGTTATAGAACAGACAACATGGAGCAAGAATTTCTGCTGTACCATGTTGATTTCTTTGGGTCACTGAGCAAGATAAAAACATAACGCCTACAAAATACAAAAGCAAGGGGTGACAGCAAAGTCCTTGAGGATTAGGCTCATACTTATAAACTGTGTCAGTATAGGTTGTGAGCTTCTCTTTTTGGAAATGGTTATTTACAGTGAGCACTGGGGAGAAAAGCATTTAGAATGGGCTGTCCAGAGACGACTTCAGCTTTTTGCTTTTGACTGTTGGTTACAGTACAGCACTGATTTGATGAAATTGGTTTGCTAGTTAAAAATCAAGACAGACCATGCCAGGCATGGTGGCACAGACACCTAATCCCAGTACTCAGGAGGCAGAGGCAAGAGGATTATGAGTTTGAGGCTATCCTGTGCTACGTAGCGAGACCCCGTCTTAAAAAAAAGTGCCTGTAATCCTAGAGACTTGGGGGACAGAGGCAAGAGGATCAAAAGTTCTAGGCCAGAGGCAGCCTGAATAATTCTGCAAGGCCCTGAAAAAAAAAAAAAAAGAGAAAAGAAAAAGAAAAACAGAGGCTGGAGAGATAGCCCAGTGATAGAGCACTTGCAAAGTATATGGAAGGCCCTGGGTTCAACCCCCAAGATCCAGGGTAAAAAAAAAAGACCCTCAAATTAATTTTGTTTTTGAGTTTGCCATCCTAAAACCAGATGGCTACTGGTCAGTTTTCAAAGCAGTTCCTACAAT
>VMDO01003346.1:7506-22506 GCA_007922755.1 Pedetes capensis | reverse complement strand
TTGAAATAATCTTGCCAAAACCAAAACAAAACAAAACACTTCTGTATAGAATTTCAAAACAGGGTGGGCGTCGTGGCAAAGGCCTGTAATCCCAGTGGCTTGGGAGGCGGAGCCAGGAGGATCGCAAGTTCGAGAACAGAGGTAGTCTGTGCAGTTTAGTGAGACCCTGTCTCAAAAAGTTAAAAAAAAAAAAAAAGGCTGAGGGTGCAGCTCAGTGGTCAGCACTTGTAAAGCATGCAGGTGGGAGGCCCTGGGTTCAACCCCCAGTACCACCAAAAAAAAAAAAAAAAAAAGAACTTCAAAACAAACCTGAACCTGTTTGGGTTCAGGTTCAGAAAATTTTAAAAAATGCTTGAACCAGAACAGGTTCAGATTTGGGCTTGGTTTGAAGTCCTCCATTCTACACATAGGATTTAAACCTGCAGGTTCAGGTTTGGGTTCAGAGAGACTTTAAAATGTGCTTGAAGAGCTGGGCGCAGTGGTGCACGCCTGTAATCCCAACGGCTCCGGAGGCGGAGGCAGGAGGATCGCAAGTTTGAGCAAGGCCAGAGGCAGTCTGTGTAATTTAGTGAGACCCTGTCTCAAAAAAGTAAAAAAAACAAAACAAAACAAAAAGGGCTGGGGTTGCAGCTCAGTGGTCCAGCACTTGCAGAGCATGCAAGCATGAGGCCCTGGGTTCAACCCCCAGTACCACACACAAAAAAAAAAAAAAAGAAAAAAAGAAAAAGAAAGTGCTTGAACTAGAACACATTCAGGGTTCAGGTTCAGTTTAAGGTCCTACTGCCATGTTTAACAACCAGAACACAGGAAATACAGAGGGGCAGGAACATGCTGACCACAAGGTTGGCATTGACAGAACTCTCAAGACCAGAAATCTTTTCTCTCTACAAGGAAAGATAGAGGGAGATATATGGATGATGAGGGGCTGCAAATACGTTGATTGGTGCAATATGTTGGGCTTATTTGTATCAGTGTCTGGTCAGTCAGTTTGAGACGTGACTACATACCACTTATGGTATTTGAGATGATTAGGAGTTGGAACACAGACTGGGAGTGTAGCTCAGTGGTAGAGCTAGCATGCAGAAGGCCCTGGGATCCACTGACTAGATTTGTTATTAAGAAATTAGCATTCAGGTGTAGTGGCCCATGCCTTTAACCCCAGCGACTCTGGAGGCAAAGGCAGGAGGATCACGAGTCCAAGGCCAGAGGCAGCCTGAGTAATTCAATGAGACCCTGTCTCAAAAATACATAGTAAAAAATGGCCTGGGGGTATGGCTCAGTGGTTGAGCACTTGGAAAAATCATGTGCAAGGCCTTGGGTTCAACTTGCCAGTACTGAAAAAAAAAATTATTGGTATTCTTGTTTTCTGTGATAGTGGTTTTATTATGTTTAAGAATAGGACCTTTATGCTGGGTGAGGTGGTACATGCCTGTAATCCCAGCGGCTCGGGAGGTGGAGGCAGGAGGATCGCAAGTTCGAGACCAGAAGCAGTCTGTATAACTTGGCGAGACCCTGTCTCAAAAAGTAAAAGAAAGGGCTGGGGGTGCAACTCAGTGGTCCAGCACTTGCAGAGCATGCAAGCACGAGGCCTTTAAAAAGACTTTAAAAAGAACCCAGTCCTTCAGTACTGGGTTCAACTCCCAGTACTGAAGGGGAAAAAAAAAAGGATCTTTTTAGAGTTGCATACAAACATTTGCTGATGGTGAATTGATACACCACCCAAGCTTTATCTTACCCTCTGACAGGAGAGGAAGAAAGTACACAAGCAGCTAGATCAGAATCGGCCTAGGTGGGTAGTGGTATGGGTACGTGGATTCTGCCTGTTGTGTCCATGTTCGTGTATATTCGGAATTCCCCATAACAAAAACTAAATAGTAAAGGATAGATGTGGGTGCATCTACTAGGGAAATTGTACCTGACTGGGTATCGGGAAAGACTTCCTGATGGGCTTGATGCTGGAACAGAGAAAAAAGGGGGCCTGAGTGTTGGCCTAGTAGAGGGTGGATGTGAGTATTTAGGTGGAGGAAAAAGTCTGTGCAAAGGCCCTGTGATAGGAGGAGGAGAAAGCCTGGTATACCTGGAACAGAGGCTCTGGGTGGTGAGTGTGCAGGGGTGTCAGGAAAGATCTTCTAGGCCCTGTTAAGTATGTTCCTCCTGAGAACGGGAAGCCTCTGACGAGTTTTAAGGGGGCCAGGTGGGGTATGCAGCCTATGTGCTTTTGAGGGCATATTCCACAGAGTTCTGTAGATTGAGTTGGTGCTGGAGAGTTTAGACTGTATGGGAGATCAGCCTGCAGTTACTCTGTTTAGGTTATAATGTTTCCATTGTCCCAGCTTTGGGTTCCGGATAGAATCGAACAGCCCTGCCCTCTTGAAATTTGGTGTGACCACATGATTTTCTTTGATCAGTGAAAAGTAGCATATCACTTCTGAGTGGAAGTTGTAAATGATACGTGTTTTATCATTTTCCCATTTTCCTGTTTCTAATTGTGGAAATAAAAGGTGGTGTACCATGATACAGAAAGAATGTTGCCGGGCACTGTGGTGAATGCCTGTAAACCCAGCAACTCTGGAGGCTGAGGTAGGAGGGTCGTGAGTTCAAGGCCAGAAGAGGCAGCCTGTGCAATTTAGTGAGACCCTGTCTCAAAATAAATAAATAAACAAATAAATAAAATGGGACTGGGGATGTGGCTCAGTGGTAGAACTATTGTTTAGCATGTGTAAAGCCTTGGGTTTGGTCCCATAGTACTGAAGAAAGAAAAGGAAAGAAGGGAAGGAAGAGAAGGAATGGAAAGAGGGAAGGAGAAACGGAGAGAAGGAGGAAGGAAGGAAGGAAAGAAAGAAGGAAAGAAAATATCTTTCAGAATACGCCAAGCAACAAATAGTTTGAGACCTGCTGCCGTACCATAACCTAGTCCTATGTTTCTCAAAGTCTAGCTCCCAGTCTGCCAGCATTAATCATCTGGAAACTTGTTGGAAATGCTGGTTCTCAGGTCCCACCCTAGACTCACTGAGTCATAAATTCTGGAGTAAGGCCAAGTAGTCTGTTCCAGCAAGATCTTCCTGTGGTTCTGACACTCAGGAGTTTGTTGACTGCCAAGCCAATTGGGAGACCCCCAGTGTTAGACCTGGGGAAAGACCATAGTGGTTGGCTGGTGCTGAGACTGCGGTATGGAGAGAAGTGAACAGGCTTAGCTCAGGCGGACTGTGGAGTAAACGGATAAGGGATGTTGTTGGGGATGATGGGAGAGGTAGGGAAGTGGACCGATGAGGATGCTGAATTTCAGCTGATAGAAGCAGACACATAGAGATGCCGTTCACTGTCCAGATAAAAACATTCTTTTCGTAAGCACTTACTTCAGTTTCAGAGCTCAGAAATGGGAAAGCTCATTAAGAAACAATAATTTATTAACTTCTCTGCTCGAATGTCAGTTTCTCAAGGGAAGCCTGTGTGGAGCTCCCCGTTTAAGATGGCGCCCTTCTGCTCTCCTGACACTTTTGGCTGATTATTCTTTCTGTTGCAGTGGGTACCTCATAAGTTGCCCCCTGCTGCTCGCTCAGCTGGAGTGGAGACTTCATGAAGTTAGGGTGCTTTTCTCTTGGTTATGGTTGCGCCCCCTGACCAGGTTGCCCATGCAGGTACTCAGTGGCGTGAGTCGGAGGAGCCACATGGATGACTGCCTGTGCCCTGACCAGAGAGGACCCTTAGGACTGGACGTTGGTGAGGGCCAGTGTTGTTAGATGCCATTGAGTCGGGTCCGACTCACAGCGACCCTTACAGGGTTCTGTTTTGGGATTGCTCCCCAAATGGACTGCCACGTCCTTCTCCATTTTTGCAGTACTGGGGATTGAACTCAGCGCCTCAGAGAGTGCAGAATGACACTCTACCAACTGAGCTGAGCCCCAGTGGTGTGGCTAAGTCAAGCCCTCAGGCTCTGGTCTGGTTTTGATGTCCGTGTCGCTGAGCACTGCCTGAGGTCTGGACAGTGAGGCTCTGGGGCATTCCTCCTCTGTCTGCCCTTTGCTCTTGTGTTCACGGTCACTCACAGGGTGGCCTGGCATGAGAGTGTCGAGAGGCTCGTTTAATTCCAGGCCCCTTCCTCCGCCTGTGTGGGAGAGGAGAGTGGCGGTTCAGCAAACACACTGCCCTAGGTGAGAGCTCATGAGTGAGGCTGCTGAGAAAGGTGCGTGCGGGAGGTTGGGGGTCTCTCCCCTTTTGTCCTCTATCTGAAGTAAATTGTGTACTTTGTGGAAGACGAGTTGGGATTATGTATCATGCGAACCGTTCTTTTCTGTTGAGTTCTGGAATCTGCAAAAAATTAAAAAATTCAGCTCCTTACAACTTCTTTGAAACAAACATCAGTGATTCTTGTTTGTTCAGTGGGTACCTCGGGAGGCTAAGCCCGTGTGTATTTCTGCCTCTGTTCTTGTCAGCTGTAGGAGCTCAGTGAACGAGTGGACTAAATCCACGAAGGGCAGTAACAGGCCCTTGCTGTGGGCCACTGGAAGAGTGTTGAGTGCTGTTCGCTGGTTCAGAAGAAAGAGTAACAGAGCAAATTACAGGTCTGCACTTCCTTGGAGAGGAGGCCCTGTTCATTGTTGTAACTTGATAAACTTCTGAGATAGGGAAATCTCTCTGGCCCATGAGAAGGCAAGTGTATTTAGTAGGATCTTGTCCTTGCTCTACATTTCTGCCTCTGATGGAGTCCCAGGGGCTTCTTGGGCTGAGCATATGTTGGAACACTGAGGGTTTGAGTGGGCTGCTGGCTCCTCCACTTGGCCCTGTTTTGAGGCTAAGCTTCCTTACAGGTTGCTCTTGTTTCATGGCGTCTGCTATAGCCTCCTGGGTACTTTCCTCTGCTGTCCCCAGATCCCTGGACTGGCTCCTCAGTTGCCTTGATCCTGGCTGTCCCTCTGCCTGAGAGGTCCCCAGCACAGGAATGATGGGCAGGCACTGACATAGCAGACCTGAGTTGTGAGTTCCAGCCCAGAGTTTATGGAACTTATTTTCAAGGGTGTGATTTTTGGAAACATCATCAGAGCAAAATAGAAAGCTTAATTGTTTTTAATATTTATAATCAAAATAAATTTCATGAAAAATACATGTAATGTAGAAAATTGGAAGGAAGCTTATGACTAAAATCAAACCAGCCAAAGTGTTTAGGCGTATTTCCACTTTATCTTTTCCTTTATCAAACCAAAGCATGTACAGTGAAGACCAGGTGCCGTGGGTGGCTCATAGTTGGAGTCCGGTTCTCTGCTCCACTTTGTCTCCCTCTTACACCAAGGCAACTTCTTTGGGTTTATTATTTTTATTTTTTGGAAGTACTGGGGGTTGAACCTAGGGCTTCGCACTTGCATGCTTTGCAAGTGCTAGACCACTGAGCCGCACCCCTAGCCCTTTATTTTTTCTTTAAACTTCTTGAGACAGGGTTTTGCTAAATTACACCGACTACCTTTGTTCTTGAACTTGTGATCCTCCTGCCTCTGCCTCCAGAGTCGCTGGGATTACAGGTGTGTGCCACCATGGCTCTTCTTTGCTTTTTTCAACTGCAGTTTTGCTATTTATTTATACTATTTTTGTTTGTTTTTTTTTGAGACAAGGTCTCGTTACATAGCATAGGTGGGCCTCACACTAGCTATGTAGCCCAGGCTGGCCTTAAACTCTCATTCCTCTTGTCTCCAACCCTGCTGGGTCCCAGGATTACAGTGTTATGATTATAGGTATAAATTACCACATCTGGTTTATACTCTTTTTTTTAATAGTTTGCTTATTTTTATTTTATTTTTTTGCAGTACCAGGGATGGGTGTTGAACCTAGGGCATTGTCCATGCAAGGCGAGTGCTCTTCCACTGAGCTGTACACCCAGACTCCCTTTTAAGAATATTTTATTTTTAGACAGGATCTCACTAAGTGGTACAAGTTGCCTCTGGCCTTGAACTCTTGATCATTCTGCCTCAGCCTCCCCAGTCTCTGGGATTACGGATGCTTGCCATGGCGCCTTACTTATTTTGTTAATTTTAAAACTTTCAGATTTGTATGCTACAAGATTCCGTCTGTGTGAGACATTGAGGATTTCTCTCCTTTGCCTTCTTACTTTCCTTGCCTCCCACCTCCCTACTTACTTCCAGTACTTATTCCCAATGCTCTGGTGGTTTGTTACTTTTTTCTTTAGTACTTGAGCATTGAACCCGGGGCCTCTCTCATACTTTGCAAGTTGGCAAGTGCTCTACCACTGGGCTGGACCCCCGGCCTATTTTTTATTTTTTATTTCGAGACGAGATCTTGCTAAGTTATGCAGTCTGCCTCTGACCTCGCACCTGTGACCCTCCTGCCCACCTCTGGAGACTCTGGAACGACAGGCGTCAGCTACTGTGCCTGGCCTACTGTGGTGTTTTAGTTATGAATTTAGTGGCTGAAAACAGAATGACATTTATTTGTTTACAGTTTTGTAATTAGCACATTGTTTTCCAGGATTATCTTATTTCTTTTGCTTTGGTTTTCAGCCTATTTTTAAAAAATTTTTAAAATTATTGTTGTTCTTGTTGTTAGGTGCCACTGAGTTGTGTCTGACTCATAGCGACCCTCATAGGGTTTTCAATGGCTGATTGTTTTGGGATTGCCTCGGGAGTGTATTGCCATGTCTTTCTCCCATTTTTGTGGTGCTGGGATTTGAACCTGGGACCTCAGAGACTGCAGAATGGCGCTCTGCCAACTGAGCTAAACCCCAGCCTGATATATTTTTTTAATTGATAATTTTTTTATTAGAAATTTTTAATGTACATCATAATGCAATTCATTTATTGGTAATTTTTAATGTATAATTTAATGGGTCTCATTATGATACTTCCATACTTGGATTTCATTGTACATTTCTCATATTCACTTCGCCTTTACCGTCTCATGACCCGCTGTCAGCCTGTTTTATGCATGTGACCATCATGTTGGTACTGGCTGCTGACTAGGAGTTGAAGAGCAGTGGTTGACCATTGGCCATGCTCTCATGTGAGCCTGCTTGGGCTCTCTTGCAGCTAGTAGCTGGTTCCATAAAGGAGGAAATGAAACCTGCAAGCCTTTATTTCATTTCATTTCATTATTTATTCTTGTTTTGGGGATTCAACATAGGGCCTTGTACATGCTAGGCAAGCATTCTACCTCTGAGACATACCCCAGCACCTGCAGTCCTCTTGAAGGTTAGAGTTAGAACTGTCATGACTTAACTCTTGCAATATTCTGCTGGAGGAAGCAGCTGTAGGGTCAGGCCATACCCAAGGATGGGGAGAAACAGACTCCTCTGTTAGTGGAGCAAATATTTGTTAGCCTTCTTTAATCTATTACTCATGGATAGTGACTTTTGGTTTAAATGAATGGTTATAAAGTGTTATATTGTTCAGCTAAACTATACACTGTGGTTGATAATATTTACTTGCTTGTATGACTTCTTGTTTTCCTGGTGGTAATAATTTTGCTATTTGCTTAGGTTTCCATGCATCTCCTTTTAGTTTAGCCTGGAGTTTTACAAATGAGCTGTATAAAGAACCTTTGGGAAAGTCAGTCATTCTAGACCTGTCAGTTCTGTTTTTTTTCTTGCCCTTTCTCCGAGCTGCACACTGGACTCTGCCCTTGCCTGTGCACAGCTGTTCACATTATCTTCTGAGATGGCACGTCTGCACCTGGGACCTTGTGTCCTCAGTGGTTTAGCTTGAACTTCACGTTTGGTGATGTACCTTTTGTTTTGTTTTTGTTTTATGAGACATTGTCTCGCTGTGTAGCCCAGGCCGGTCTTGAACTTGTTCACCCTCCTGGCTTTGCCTCCCAAGTGGTGGAATTACTGCAGCATGTGCCACCACACCCAGCTGGTAATGCAGCTTCTGGTAGTTACCTTAAAGTGTGTGAGAGGCAACATATTTTGGGATCTTATATGCCAAAATTAACTATTCCATGCTTATACTTGATTGATACCTTGGCAGGGTATATCATTTAGGTTGGAAGCAATGTTTTTCTCAAAAACTGTAAGGCATTGTTTTATTATTTTTGAGCTTCACATTCATATTTTCTCTAAGTAGTTTGTTCAGATTTCTCATTCTTTGCATGTAACCTGTTTTTAATTTTTGTTTGTTTGTTTTGTTTTTTGAGACAGGGTCTTGCTATATAGCCAGGACTGGCCTGGAATTTATGATTCTTCTGCCTCAGCCTCCCAAGTGCTGGGATTACAAGAGTACACCACCATGCCCAGCCTCTTGCCCTTCTTTTCTCCTTGTTTTCCTTCTTCCTCTTCCTTCTCCCTCTCCTTTCTTCACCTCTTCTTTTCCTATCTCCCTTCTTTCTGCTTTTCTCTTCCTTTGGTCAAGACTACAGGAAGTGCACCTGGAGCCATAGCCCTGTGGCATCCGATCCTGTCAGATCTCAGAAGCTAAGCAGGGTCAGGCCTGATTAGTACTTGGATGGGAGACCGCCTGGGAACACCAGGTGCTGTCAGCTTGGAAGAAGGGTGCAGCAACCCACTCCCAAATCATAGTCAGCCATTGAAAACCCTATGAATAGCAGAAAAGCACTAACAATACTGTTTCACCTGTTGTACGTAGGGTTGCTATGAGTCTGACACTGTCTCAGCGGCACCTACCACCAACAGCAGCATAGCAAGTGCATAAGCTGGGCGTAGTGGTGCATGCCTGTAGTCCCAGTTGACTAGGGAGGTGGGGGCAAGAGGATCGCGAGCTCGAGGCCAGAGGCAGTGTGCGTAACTTAGTAAGAGCCTGTTTTAAAGAAAAAAGTGGAAAGATGGGCTGGAGTCCAGCTCAGTGGCAAAGCATGCCTAAGTCCCTGGGTTCAAACTGCCAGTGCCGCAAAAGAAAAAAAAGTTTATTTTGGAAATATTTTTACATTTTTATAATATTCCTTTAAAAACCTAAAGGGCTAGAGATGTACTCAGTGTAGAACACTTGCCTGGCAAGGACATGGCTCTGTGTTCTGCCCCCAGCACCACACACACAAAATGTCTAAGTTAAAAATTTTAAGTAATGCATTCACCTGCCTCAGAATTAAAAACTATGGTGTAGAAATCTTTCTGCTGGGCTCGGGTTGTGGCTCAGTGGTAGAGAGCTTGCCTAGCATGAAGAGGCCCTGGGTTTAATCCCCAGTACCCCCAAAGAGAAAAAAAGTCATATAATCTAAAATTCCTATTTATAAATCATTTTATGGTATATAGTTCAATGTTTTTAATATGGTATATTAAACATATAAGGGTATTTATATAACTGCATATTAGTGCATATGCTAGGCAAGCATTCTACCACTGAATTACATCCCTAGCCTCAGGTCTCATTTTGTTTATCCATTTTTCAGTTGATAGACATTTAGAATAATGCTGCTGTGAACTTCTTTGTATAGGTTTGTGTATGAACATGATTTTAACTGTCTCGAGTAGACACTTAGGAGTGGAATTGCTGGGTCACATGCAGCTCTGTTTAATTTTTTGAGGAACCACTAAACTGATTTCCACAGCAACTGCAGTACTTTACATTCTTACCTGCAGTGTATGAGGAGTCAAATGTTTGTCATTGCAGTAAGAATATGTTGTTGCCGTTGAGTCGGTGTCCAACTTAAGTGACCCTGTGTACAGTAGACAGAACACGATTATCATGCTTCTCTGCTATTCAGAGGGTTTTCAGTGGCTGATTGTCTTTTGGGAGTGGGTTGCCAGGTCCTTCTCCCAGTAAGAATACAGAGAGTCAAAAGGGGAGAGGGGGATCCTGGCAATTTGGATCAGGGAATATATCAGTTTATCTGTCATCATACGTTAGGATTGGATCCAGCGGAGGAAAGCAGTGCAAGTGGTTGTTAGGTGCCGTCGAGTCGGTGTCCGACTCATAGTGACCCTCACAGGGTTTTCAATGGCTGAGTGCTTCGGGATTGCCTTGGGAGTGGACTGCCAGGCCCTTCTCCCATTTTTGCGGTGCTGGGAATTGAACTCGGGGCCTCAGAGACTGCAGCACAGCGCTCTACCCACTGAGCTAAACCCCAGCCCGCGGTGCAAGTAGGCGGCCCTAAAGGGCTTGGTGAGCCTCCATGTGGCCCTGAGTGTCTTTGCAGCCAGAGCAAAAAGAGAAGCAGGTAAGTTAAGAAGTCCTTACTGTCACTGGGGTATTTCTATGTTGTTGTTGTTGTCAGGTGCCGTCGAGTCGGTACCCGACTCATAGTGACCGATATTTCTATAGGAGAAACAAACTTTGTGCTTTGAGTAAATTCTAAATGTTATAGAATAATATTTTTTGCCATACAGGGGTTGAATCCAGGCCCTCACAGTTACTTTGCAAGTGCTCTACCACTGGGCTGCATCCTTAGCCTATTTTTTATTTTTTTATTTTGAGATATGGATTGGCTAAGTCGTCCGGGCTGCCTCTGTCCTCGAACTTGGTGATCCTCCCGCCTCTGCCTCCTGAGGCACTGGGATTGCAGGCGTGCGCCATTGCGCCTGGCACTCTAGAATAATTTTATGAGAGAATTTCTGAGTAACAGTGAGCAAAGCCTGGGACCCTGTTCTGTAGTAAACACTATGCTGACTCTATTTCACCTGACATAGACTGGTCTTACAGAACAGGAGTTCTGCCATCATTTAGTCACATCAGGACCTAAATGTATTTCAGGTGGATTGTCATGAAGTATTAAAGAATGAGGGAAATTTAGGTGTGAGTAAATCATGTCTTGCAAGGTTGCGTTTTCTGTAAGTCTCTCTTCTGCCCCTGGAGGAGTGGCTTGGTGCTTGATCCTTCTCACAGCCTTGGTCTGGGGAGTGCCCTGAAGGCCTTGCCACTTTCTCAGGGTTGAGACCTCCCCAAGGTGACTCTTTGCTAGGTTAAACTCACAGATGAATAGGGTGGGCTGTGGCTGACATTTAGAGCAAGATGGAGGCAGCGAGGTTGGGTACCTCCAAGGGATTAAAGCCCAGTAGAAGGGAAGATTTTTCTTGCTTCTCTTCTACTCTCCACCCCATCTTTCTCTTTCCCGGATGTGTCATTTCTGCATTTCTTAATTTCTGCCTCTTCTCTCTAGAACATAAACTCCACAACATAAGGAATGTATTTTGTTTATTGCTCTATTTCCAAATGCTAGAATGGGGCCTAGTGCTCCACGGCTGATTGGAATGGTGGCTGCTGATGCTTGGGTCCCTTTCTCTCTGAGGTGGGGCCCCTCCCTGCATGCTGGAGACACCCTCTGTATGAGCTCCTCAGCCTCTTCAGCATGTAACAGATCAGGCCATAATAAGTCTTCTGAGAGGTGTAAGTAATTAGTTACATCAGTTCCTGAGTGCTTAAACAGCAACTTGATGCATAACTACCACTTCATTCCTGTTCCCTATAACTGTTAATTTTGTTTTAACCTCCATGTTTTCATTTCTCATTCTGAGTTCTTCAGTATTTTCTTCCTTTTTTCGCAGTTGTTGTTGTGTGCTGTCGAGTCGTATCTGACTCATAGCGACCCTCATAGGGTTTTCAATAGCAGATTGTTTCGGGATTGCCTTGGGAATGGGTTGCCACATTCTTCTCCCATTTTTGCGGTGCTGGGAATCGAACTCGGGACCTCAGAGAGTGCAGAGCAGCGCTCTACCAACTGAGCCAAATCTCAGCCCCTTTTTTTGCAGTGGTCATTTGTTATTTGTAATTTTGAAGCATTTTTATAAGGAACGATATTTATGAACACAAGAAATTCTTAGGTATTATTTTTCGTCTTACAGCTGCATGCCCTATGTAAATTTGATTCACCTAAGTCAGCTTCCCAGGTTGTTCCTTTTGTTCTCTGTGTCTTTGTGAGTTTATGTATATTTTTGAAATTCCTTTATTGTCGTTTAAATTGGTATTTCCAGAAGGAATCTGTTTCCCCAAATGCTTTGTCTATGTTGAGAATGAGTCTCACTAAGTAGCACAGGCTAACCCTGGCCTTGAAATTGCCATCCTTCTGGAGTTACAGTTGCTGGTGCCCGGTTTTGCTTTACGTTTGAATGATAATTTAGCTGTGTGTAAAGTTCTAAGTGGGCAGTTATTTTTCCTTCACACTCTGAAGATACTTGTCATCTACTTATGTCCATTGAGGGTAAACAAAGGGCTATAGTTTACTCTCTTTCTTATTGGAGTCTGGGAGTTAACTTATTTCTCATAGGTACTTAGGTTTTGAGATTTTCTTCTTATCCTTCATGTTCTGTAATTTCAACATTATGTGCATGTAGATGTTGGTGTTGAATTTTTTTTTTTTTGGAAATAGGGTCTCACTGTGTAACAGCCTAGGCTGGCCTTGAACTTGTGATCTTCTTGCCTAAACCAGATTTGTCTTTATCTGTCTTGTTCAGAGCTTAGGGAGCTTTTTAAATCCGAATGCCAAGTTTCCTTTACCTGCTGTCCCTTTGAAAATCAGCTTTCCCCCATCCTCTCTTGTCTTGGCCTCTAGAATTCCCTTGGAATGTCAGCTCCTTTTTTTTTTTTTTTCCTTCTTTTTTGGGGGGGAATGGAGGCAGTACTTGGGAGTTGAATCTAGGGATTAATGTATGCTTTGTAAGTGCTCTACCACTGGGCTGTATCCCCAGCCTATTTTTTACTTTCTATTTTGAGATGAGGTCTCTCTGAGTCACGTAGGCTATCTCTGGCCTCAAACTTGTGATTCCCCTGGCCCCACCTCCAGAACTGCTGGGATTATAGGTGCGCACCATTCCACCTGGCTGAGCGTAAGCTCCTTGGAGGTAGCTTCGGCTTTTTGTGGGGTGTGTGTATGGTAACGTATACATAATATAAAATTTACCATTTTGACTATTTTAAAGTGTACACACAGGCCTGGATGTAGCTCAGTGGTAGAGTGTTTGCTTAGCATACATGAGGCCCTAAGTTCGGTCGCCCAGCACTGTGGAAAAAAGTATGCTTCTTTGGGATTAAGCACACTCACACTGGTGTCAGCATCACCACTCTCTTTCCAGAACTTTTTCATCTTCCCAAACTGAAACTCTGTCCCTATGAAACACTGACTCACATTTCCCTTTCCCAGCCCCTAGCAACCACAATTCTGCCTTCTGTCCATTTGGTTTTGACTACTCTTGGTCCTTCACGTAAGCAGAATTGTGCAGTATTTGTTCTTTTATGTGTGACTTCTTTGATTCAGTATAGTGTTCGTAAGGTTCATCCTCATGTAGCCGTAGCACTGTGGCGTCCAATCCCATCACAGGGAGGAGTCAGGATCTTACTCTGTATTCCAGACTGGCCTTGAATTTGCAGTCCTCCTCCCTCATCCTCCCCAGTTTTAGTAGGATGACAGGTGGACCCAGAACTTGTGTTTTAATTTTATTGAATGGGTAGACCTACTTTTGCTTATCCACTGATCTGTTGGCTGTTTTGAATAATGCTGTTATGAACATGGATGTATGAATATCTCTTCAAGCCCCTGCTTTCAATTCTTTTGGGTGGTTAGAGTGGTTTTGTTTCCCCCTCTGCACTACTGTAACCCATGCACCTAACACATACTGTCTGCCACACGGTGGACATCTAAATATGTGAAAGAAGAAAGCATGCATGTTGGGGTGGGAATGTAGCTCGCTGATAGAGCATTTGGCTAGCATGTTGCAGGTTCCTGAGTTTGATCCCCAGCACTGCAAAAAGCAAAACAAAGAATCAAACCAAAAACACAAATGTCATGTCTTTTAATCTCTCTGAAATATTTCTCATCCCTTTATCAGCTTTTTTTCTTGACGATTTGTGCAGATTTATCTTCTAATCTGTTATATTTTTAGCAGTGTCTAGTCTGCTATATTCAACTTAATTGAATTTTTTTTTCCTCTCCCAGTGCCTGCTTTTCTTTTCAAAGTCTGCCAGTTTGAAAACAGTAATCCCCTGTTCTTGTGGTACTGGGGATTCAACCCAGGGCTTTGCACATTTAGGCAAGTGCTCTACCACTCAGCAACATCCCCAGCTGATTTTTTCACTTTTTAACTTAATTTTTTTTTTTTTTTTTTACTTTTAAACAAGGTCCTGCCAAGTGGCCAAAGCTGGTCTTGAACTCACTGTGTAGCCCAGGCTGAACTCTAGCTAGTGATCCTGCGGCCTCAGACTCCTGAGTTGCTGGCATGACAGGCATGTATTGCTGTGCCCAGCACTGATTTCCTGTTTTTATTCTATAGAACACTTTCCATGTTACCTTGGACCTGGTTCCTGGGGAGTCCCCCCTGTAAGGTGAGGGGCTGTGTGTTCTGTGCCTCATTTCCCTAAGCAGGGTCACATGGGTCTCCTGAACCCTCTGGGCTGTGGAAACTGCCAGTGAGGAGTCTCTGGGTTGCTTTTTGGGGCCCTGCTGGTGCCACTCCTCGGCCTGTTTTGATATAAATTTCTAATCTCAGGTTTCAGGATACCGCAGTCTTCTGAGGCAGAGGGTTAGGATTTGGACTTGTCAGGATGAGCCCAACTCCCGTGGCTTTTGGTGGGTGTTTGCTTAGGGCCTCATCCTTGGCTGGCCAGCGGAGGGCTCAGGTGAAAAGGACCCTGACAGATGATGCCTGCTTGGTGACCAGTGTCTTCTCTTCCTCTTCATCGCTGAGAACCCTGTGAGGTTGGTCCTTTTTCCCCAGTGAGGGTGAAAGGTGGAGTCTTTTACCCACGGTTCCACAGGTTAGTGAATGGCAGAGCTGGGAGGCCCAAGCAGTGGCATTTGTACTCTGTTGTAGCCACTGTGGCTGACTGCTTTCCACCACATTTTTTTTTTCACTCTTTTTTTTTTATTAGAAATTTTTAATGTACATCATAATGTGATTCATTTTGACATGCTTTTCATTGTGACAATTTTCATATATGCAATTTGATAAGCATTATTCGTATAGGTTACCCCTTACCCTCCTCTATGTTTCCCCCCTCCCCCCTTCCCATCTAAGTTTCCCATCCAAGTCTTCTCTATCTTTTACTATATAGTATTTTTCTATATGTCCTTGGGTTCCATTTCTGTTTAAGATAGAAACTTTTCCTGTAGTGGTCT
>VMDO01003345.1:99519-145463 GCA_007922755.1 Pedetes capensis | reverse complement strand
GGTACTGGATGTTGAACCCTGGGCCTTGCGCTTGCATGCTTTGCAAGTGCTAGATCACTGAGCTGCACCCTCAGCCCTTTTTTTTTTTTTTTTTACTTTTTGAGACAGGATCTTGCTAAATTACGCTAAGTTCTGGTCTCGAACTTGCAATCCTTCTGCCTCCGCCTCCCAAGCTGCTGGGATTACAGGCATGCGCCACCCCGCCCAGTTTATGTTAGACCTTTTGATAATATCCTCGAAATATCTGAGGCTCCATTAATTTCTGTCTTTGTTTCTCCTTTGTTCCTCAGATTAGATGATTTTTGTTGTTTCGACTCAAATTTACTCACTTAACTGTCATTTCCATTTTTCTATCCAGGAACTTTGTGTGTGGGAGGTGTACTGGGGTGCTAAACTCAGAGCCTCACGCCTACTTTGCAAGTGCTCTACCACTGACCTGTGCCCCTAGCCCCTTTTTAATTTTTTATTTTGAGACAGAGTCTCACTAAGTTTGCACAGGATGCCTCTGGCCTCAAACTTGCGATCTTTCTGCCTTAGTCTCCTAAATTACTGGGATAACAGGTGAGCACTTAACACCTGGCCATAGTTTCTGTTTCTCTACTGGAGATTTCCTCTTTATTTTAATCATCTTTTTTTGTTTCATCCAGCATAGTTATTGTAGCTTCTTTGATAACCTTGCTGTTAATTTCAACATTTGGGTCTTTTCAGAGTTGAAGTCTATTTTTTTTCCTTGAGAATATGTCACATATTCCTGTTGCATATTAAGTTTGGATTTTATCCTGGAGTAGTAGTATTTGTGGAGGCCATTGGTTTTGTTTTATTCTTCCAAAAGGGATGGATGCTTTTGTTTCAGCTGACAGTTCAACTGGTTAGTCTCAAACTGTATTAGATCAAACAGTCATTTTTTCTGATTGTATGATTTTTACATTTAATTGGTGCGTGCACAAATCAGAAGTTTGAGCAATGTTTGTACACAGAATGCAAGTCTTTTCCTTTCTCTGACCATCACCTTTCTGGGATTTCTTGCTTGCTTTGTAGCAGCTGTGATTGTCCTGAAGTTTGTTCTCTGTGTTTTCCAGGCAGAAAGACCATGAGTTTTCCAATACAGTTTTAGTTGTTCTTTTTGGAACCACCAGCTGTAACCTGCCTGTAGCCTAATAGTTGAAGTAAGAGGGATCTAATTAACTGTCTCCATTCTTTCTTTTGAATGTCAGGACATCTTGTGAATCTCCATATGTGGGTTCTCTCTTTAGTACTTCTAAGTGTTTTGCTTTTGTAATTTTGCCCAGAATTTATTATTATTATCTGAAGGAAATTCAGACTAGTAGGAGCTTATTTATAAGAAGCAAAACACCTTCACTGGCCAGTAGGAATTTGTGCACATTACTAAATACATTAGTACTATTTCTTTCACTTAGAGTTTTGAGATCTCTGCTTTTGGGACCCATGACACTTTTTTTTTAAATAGCCTTAATTAGGATAACAAATCTTTAGACTTTTAAATCTACCTTTGATTTTTAAAAAATAGCTGGAATCTTAGGCACCATGGCACACAACTGTAATTCCAGTGACTCTGGAAGCTGACAGAGAGAAGGATCTTGATGTGAGGCCCAAGGCAGCCTGCGTTACTTACTTAGACCCTATCTCAAAATTAAAAATTAAGAAGGGAGTTGAGGATGGGGCTCGGTAGTAGAGCATGTGCCTGTCATGTACAAGGCCCTAAATTCAACCCCCTAATATCAGAAAATAATCTTTTAACTAATTAAAAAGCCAGAATAACACTTGGAGTCAAGACTAGTAGTGTAAATATATTTTACAGTGAACAATAAATTGTTCTTGTTAGATGCCATTGAGTCGGTATCCAACTCATAGCGACCCTACATACAACAGGTGAAACACTATTTTCAGTGTTTCTCTGCTGTTCATAGGGTTTTCAATGGCGGATTGATTTTGAGGAGTGGGTTGCCGGGTCCGTCTCCCAAACAATAAATTGTTGTTGTTGTTAGGTGCCATCGAGTCAGTGTCCGACTCATAGCGACCCTCTGTACAACAGGGGAAACACTATTGTCAGTGCTTCTCTGCTGTTCATAGGGTTTTCAATGGCAGATTGATTTTTTTGGGGGAGGGGGTTGCCAGGTCCTTCTCCCAAGCCTACAGCTTCTGGTGTTCCCAGGTGGTCTCCCATCCAGGTACTAACCAGGCCTGACCCTTCTTAGCTTCCGAGATCTGACGGGATCGGATGCCACAGGGCTACAGCTGCAGGCAAACAATAAATACGCTGTTGTTATTAGGTGCTGTCAAGTCTGGTCCAACTCACAGTGGCACTATGTACAACAGAATGAAACACTGCCCAATACTTCCATGCCTGGCACTATGTTAGTGCTTCTCTGCTATTCATAGGGTTTTCAGCAGCACATTGTTTGGGGATTGTTTTGGGAGTAAGCTGCCAAATCCTTCTTCCATTTTTTCAGTGCTGGGGATTGAACCCAGCACCTCAGAGAGCACAGAGCAGCACTCTATCAACTGAGCTAAACCTCAGCCCAAACAATGAATATAGTAAGTTATTATTCCATTTTAGGGTTAAAAATAAAATGAATCTTTGAAGTAATGAGAATTTCCACTATAACTAATAAACTGATTTTGAAAATGTTTAAGAGAGAAATTTTTGCACTAGGGATGTAGCACAGCTGTAGATACTTGCCTGGCAAGCATACGGACCTGGGTTCTATCCACAGCAGTGACCCCCTCCCTGCAAAAAAGAAGAAGAAAAGAAGAAAGTGAAATTCCAGCAAAAGCAGAATTCTCAGGTGCTTTTGAGCATGACGTTTCTATACCTTATTTGTGAGTTACCTCGCTGTGTGCTTTGCTTTTTTATTTTTTTTCCTCCAGTGCTGGGGATTAAACCCAGAACCTTTAGTATACTAGGCAAGTATGCTACGTCTGATCTGAGCTATACCCACAGCCCTGCCCATTTTTTACTAGAATACACTTCACTTATTTTTTAAAGGCCTTTGTTGCAAGGGTTGTTACTCTTTTTAAAATATTGGAAGTATTTTATTCAGTTTTATCACCTGTCTTCCATTACATATGGAATTTTCTCAAATACAAGTTATTTAAAATTTCGTGTAGTCAAATATATTTTCCCTTTGTTTTTATGCTTAGAAAAAGCTTCCCAGCCCCAAATAAATGAATAATCATATTTTTTCTCATTACTTTTGGAAAAATTATTAAACTTTCCATCTGGAGTTGATTTTGTTGTACAATGTTAGGTAGAAATCTAACTTAATCTTTTCAGAATAGTTTATAAATGATCTTAGCATCCTCTGTTGAGTTATTTAAATATTCCCCTTCAACTTAAAGCTGAGCTTTACTATATATGATATGTTTATGTTATATTATAACTTGAGTATATAGATAGTTTTAGATACATGCTAGAATCTCCCACAGGCTTTTTTTTTTTTTAATGTTTGTCCATTCTTTTGTATTATTTTTGTTTATTTGTTTTGAGACAGAGTCTCGCTGTATAGCCCAGGGTGGCCTAGAACTTACAATCCTCCTACTTCTGCCTCATGAGTACTGGGATTACATACGTGCTCCACCATGCCTGGCTAATGTTTGTCTATTCTTGAAACAGAACCTTTTTGTTTTAATTACTATAGATTTATAGTATGACTTAATGCTACTAGTGTGAGTTTCCACACACCCTTTTGTTAATACTTTATTGCAGTATTTCTTTGGCTTTTCCAATCTATTTGTGCTTTATATATGCCTCACAACTCAAGATCTTCCTGCCTCAGTGTGCGCCACCACAGCCAGCTGAAGAATCCACTACCAGTTTTTGCTTTGCTTTTTGTTTTGCTTTTCTGGTACTGGGGTACAGGGCCTCACATATTTTACACATGTGATCTACCACTGAACTGTACCCTTAGCCCCTTAGATTTTCTTACTAGAGCAAGGTATTCTCACTAGGTGCAGTGGTACACACCTGTAATCCCAGTGACTCAAGAGGCAGAAGCAGGAAGATTGCAAATTCAAGGCTGGAGGCAGTCTGTGTAATTTAGCAAGACCCTGCTTCAAGATAAAAAATAAAAAAGAGGGCAAGGGTGCAACTTAGCTTACAAAATATGCTCAGGGACCTGTGTTCAGCCTCCAGTACCTCAGCAAAAAATTTTAAAAATAATAAAACCAAGGTATTCTGTATATATATATTCAGATTTTATGTCTCACATTTTTTCATTAATTTTCCTGTTAAAATGAATGGAATTTTCTTACCTTCTAAATAGTACCTGGGAAGCCAGGCAGGATGGTACACACTTGTAATTCCAGCACTCAGGAGGCAGAAACAGTAGGATTCCAAAATTCAAGTTATATAACTTTAAGTGTTAAATAATGATGCTAATAACCATTCTTTTCTTGCTTTTTATTTTGTTTTATTTTATTGTTTTGTTTTTGTTTGGGGTTTTGCAGTAGGCAGTAGTTGAACCCAAGGCATCGTGCACGATGTTATTAGGTGTCATGGAATCATGTCCCACTCAGCGACCTTCATAGGGTTTTCAATGGCTGATTATTTCCAGATTGCCTCAGGAGTGGATTGCCACATCCTTCTTCCATTTTTGTGGTGCTGGAAATCGAGCCCAGGACCTCAGCGACTGCACAGCAGCGCTCTATGAGCTGAGCTAAATCCCAGCCCATTATGCACGATGGGCAAGTGCTTTACTACCAAGGTACATCCCCAGCCACTTATTTATTTTTATTTTTTTATTTTGAGACAGGGTCTAAGTTGCACAGGTTGCTTCTGGCCTTGAACATGATCCTCCTGCCTCAGCCTCCCAAATCACTGGGATTGCAGGTGTGTGCCATGGTACCTAGCTCTTGCTTTTATTTTTGTAGAATACTTTAGGGTTTCAGGCATCGGCATAGTGACTCTGTTGTTTTAAAGACAGTATTTAGCATTTTAAGGAAGTGTATTTCTATTTTTAATTTACTGGATCTCAAGAAAAAAATGTGTTCAAGTTTTAGCATGCTTTTCAGCAATTATTAATCACTTATTTTTTTCTTTAATTTGCATTATATTAAATTAATATATTTTCTAAACACGACTTGTCCTTTTCTTACTGTGATAAACCCTGTTTAGACTCAGTATAGTTGTATGTTAATGGTCTGCTAAATTTGATTTGCTTTTATATTATTTAAGATATATCCATTTCCATAATTGGGCCTGGCTTTTCTGTTTTTGTTCTTTTTTCTTTGGATATTAGGGAAGGCTGTCTTCATAAAAAGTGGGCAGCAGCTGAAAATATGTATTACTTAGAGTATCATTCTTAACTCCCTCTCATACCCTACCCACAGCCCTGTCAGTCTACTTTTGAAATATATACAGAATCCTGCTATTTAACTACTGTAGTCTAAAATGTTTTCTCTTGCTTGTAGCCTTTCAGTAGGCTTATTCTCATCATCTCTGCCACCCTTCAATCTAGTCCCAATACTGCAGTCAGAGTAATGTTTTAAGATGTAAATAGGAATATTTATTACCTTTGTACCCAACTTCTCTAGAGGATTCCTGTGTCACTCAGGAAAAAAATATCAGTCTCCTCCAGAGGCTTACTTCCTTTCTGATCTCATCTACCACTCTTCACTTACTACTCTCTGGCCTACTCATTCATTCATTCCCCACCCCCCCATCTCCAGTACTTGGGGGCTAAACCCATGTTCTTATGCATACTTTGCAAGTGCTCTATCACTGCGCTACACCCTTGCCTCTTTTTTATTTTTTATCTTGAGACAGGGTCTCCCTACAGTACTCAGGCTGCCTCTGACCTCAGACTTCCAGTCCTGCCTCCACCTCCTAAATTGCTGGGATTACAAGTATTAGCCACCACACCTGGCCTACTAATTCTTTGTTGTTGTTAAGTGCCTTGGAGTGGGATCCAACTCATAGTGACTCTGTGTACAACAGAACAAAGTATACCTGATACTGTGCCATGCCCAGCACTATTGGCAGTGCTTCTCTGCTATTCATAGGTTTTTCGATGGCTATTTTGGGAGTGGGCTGCCAAGTCCTTCTCCCAAGAATACAGCACCTGGTGTTCCCAGGGGGTTTCCCATCCAAGTACTAACCAGGCCCAGCTTCTGAGATCTGACATTAGTCACCAAAGTGGTATGGCTGCAGGCTACTAATTCTTTAGTCATTCCAAATACCTCTTGCTGCTAGGCCTTAGCACTTCTGTTCCCTGCCCCATTCACTGCTACCTCACTTCATGGTTTACTTTTTAACTTCCATCAGAACCCTACTGAAGGGTCACCCTTAACAAAGAGTTATTTTCCAGATGATTTATATAAATAAGCACTCTGTCCCCAGGCATACTCTCTCCTTTTACTGGGCTTTCTTTTTATTCTTAGCACTTAACAACTGTCAACTGACGGTTTTTGTTTTTATTTTTGTTTTGCTTTTTCATTATTCCTCCACTAGAGTATAAAAATTTTGTTTTTATTTACTGTTTTAATCCCCAGGTTTTAGAATAGTTCATACAGCATAGGTCCCTTTCCTACTACTAACCTTTCATTGAATGACTACATAAATGAATTGAAGTAACTCCCTTATAAAGGCATCTCAGCCTATAGTAGTTTTGAGTAGAAAAATTTCGACACTTCTTTTCCTGTTTTGTTGTTGTCAGGTGCCGTCGAGTCGTGTCCGACTCATAGCGACCCTCATAGGGTTTTCCTGTTTTAGTCCATTATTATTGGTCTTTTCAGTTTTGTAGTTGTTGGTGGAGGATGTTATTGTTTTTTGTTTGTTTGTTTGTTTTGCAGTGCTTGGGCAAACCCTGGGCCTCTTGCATGCTAGGCATTCTGGCTCTGAGCTACACCCCCAGCCCAGGTTGTATTGTTCTTATATCAGGGTTTTAGTAAAAATTATTAAGGTAGAATGTAAATACCTAAATAAGTAATTCATCAAGTGAATAAGATTTGACAAACAGTATTGTAAACGCTATCACAATTATCATATGGAACATTTCCATCACTTCTTGTGTCAATACCTTTTCCAGAAAATCAACCATTTCTCTAAAATTTTCATATTTTTTAAATTTCTTAACTAAATGCTACGAATAGATCTGGGCATGGTGGCACACTCTGGTAGGAGTTCCAGGCCAGCCTTGGTTACCTACCAAGACCCCATCTCAAAAAACAAAACCATGAAAACAAAAAGGTTAATAATGTATTGTTAGTCTGCACAGTTGCCTGTAATTCCAGTGACTAGTGAGGTGGAGGCAGGGAGGATCGCAAATTGAAGGCTAGAGGCATAACTTAGAAAGACAGTGTCTCAGGATAAAAAATTAAAAAGGAGTTGGGGGTGCAGCCCAGTGGTAGAGTCCTTGCAAAGTACGTGCAAGGCAGCTGGGCACAGTGCCTCACGCCTGTAATCCCTACGTGGGAGGCAGAGGCAGAGGGATCACAGGTTCAAGGCCAGAGGCAGCCTGCATAATTTAGTGAGGCCCTGTCCCAAGATAAAAAATAAAAAATGGGCTGTGGATACAGCCCAGTGGTAGAACACTTGCAAAGTATGTGCAAGGTCCTGGGTTCAACCCCAAGTACTCTGTAAAAAAAAAAAAGAAATGTATTGTTACAGCCTCTTTTCATTTTGAATTCAATTTGTACGTCCTTTGTACTCTTAAATTTATGTTGTTGTTGTTGTTGTTAGGAGCTGCTGAGTCGGTATCGGACTCATAGCGACCCTCTGTACAACAGGGAAAACACTATTGTCAGTGCTTCTCTGCTGTTCATAGGGTTTTCAATGGCAGATTGATTTTTGGGAGGGGGTTGCCAGGTCCTTCTCCCAGCCTACAGCACCTGGTGTTCCCAGGCAGTCTCCCATCCAGGTACTAAGTCTGTGAGCACAGATGATGCCACCATATGTGCCAGGTGCCAGCCACTGAACAAGAGGGTTTGTGTGCCCAGTTGGTTACTGGTCTTGCATTGTACCAATCTTTCCTTTCTGTGCCCCCATTCTTTCCTTTTGGAATGGTAATTCTTATTCTATGGCAGTGTAAGTTGGAAGTATGTAACCTATTTTTTGTTTTGTAGGAGCTCACAGCTAAGTTTACCTGAGTCTCAGTGGAGACTTGGACTTTTAAACAAGGCTGAGACTGTTAAGACTTTGGGGGGAATCATAGCTTGGCATAGTGGTGCATGCCTATAATCCCAGCACTCAGGAGCCAGAGGCAGGAGGATCATTGCAAGTTCAATGCCAGTCTTGTTTACACAGAAAGACCCTGTCTCAAAAACAAAAAAACCCAAAAACCAAAAAACAAGGCTTTGGAGAATCAAATAGAAAAAAAAAAACAATGATAAAAGTTATTCAGAAAATAATCAATAGAATAGTACATATTTAATGGCATGTTCAAAGCCATAAAACTTATACATAAACTACTAGAAAACAAATGACCATAGAATATTCAACAAAAGTAGAACAAAATAGGCCTAAGTAAAAGAAAATAAAGATAAAATAAAAATTAAAGAACTATAAGAAAAAAGTAATAAAACAACCTAGTTTTTGAAAAATTAAGAAATGCACATTGCTATAAATTTAAGGTCTGCAGCTATAGCCCTGTGGCATCCAATCTCATCGGATCTCGGAAGCTAAGCAGGGTCGGGCCTGGTTAGTACTTGTGCAACTCCGTCCCTGTGGCCTTGCCATTTATAGCACACATGGCCCTTCTGGGCTGGCTCTACTTGTTGGTGGCAGCTCGCCTCAGCAGGTATTTCATGTTGCTGACATCTCCAACATCCTGGGCTCTTCCTTGTACCTTAGGTTCTACCCCCATAAAGATTCATGCATCAGCCTGTCAGGGGCTCTCCACAGAGAATCTGATCCTGGTACACATTGCCTGTTCTCACAGGCTATTCTCTGGAACCTTGGTGGTAGCCTCCATGACCCTTGAACTCTTACATTCTGCATGCCTGAAAAACCAGCACCATGTGAATGGTGCCAAAGTCTACTGTCAACTGGAGCAGTAACTGCACCTTTTTTTTTTTTTTACCATGGTTGCAGCAGCAGCCTCTGTGTGCTCAGGTGAAGAAACCAGTTCCCTGAGCGGCCCCCTTCCAGAAGAGAGCCCTTTTGACTCTTTCTTCTTAAATGAAAGTCAGGTAAAATAGATGGCATAACCAAATATGGAAGGAAAGTTTTTTGGGGCTCAAGATGAGAGGATTTCAGTCAATAGAGGCAGGGCAGCCATGACAGATGGAAGACGGCTCTGCCTGTGTCAGCCGACTTCACATCATGATGGATCAAGAGCAGAGTTTACTGGAACCAGGAGCCCATGTAAAACCTCCAAAGGCTCACTCCCATAGCGACTCACATCCACAAATCTAGGACCCACCTCCCAACCTTCCAGAGCCTCCCAGGACAGCATCCCCAGCTGGGGACCATATGTACAAACACATGACCTTTGGGGGACATTTTAGATTTAAACCATAAAGAGTCAGTTTTCAGATTCTCCAGATTATCTCAAGAATGCCATTTTACAATTGGTTATCAGAATTAAGTTCTAAACTGGGTGTGGTAGCGTGTCCCTATAATCCCAGCACTTGGTGGGTAGAGGCAGGAAGCTGTCAGGTTCCAAGTTAGCCTGAGCAACATAGCAAGTTCAAGGCCAGCCTGAGCTATATGTGAGACTATGTCTCAAAAAACAAGCAAAACTAAATAAATAAAGGAATTAAGATGTAAACAAGTTCCATACTATCATTTTGTTGATAATGACTGGTCCCCCCACCCACCCCTTTACTAGTGGGTCGAACCCAGGGCCTTACACATGGTTTTTGCAAGTGCTCTACCACTGAGCTGCACTCTCTGTCCGTTTTTTACTTTTTATTTTGAGATGACAGTGTCTCGCTGAGTTACCCAGGCTACTTCTGGCCTCAAACTTGTGATACTCCTGCCTTTGCTTCCAGAGTCAGTAGTATTACAGGTGTGTACCACTGCGCCCAGCTTGGTTGATATGACCCTTAAGTCTCTTTTGATGTTAAAGTTTCCCTACTTCTCTTTTATGTTCATGTCATTTATTTGTTGAAGGCTTTTTTAAAAAATTTGTTTTAAAACAATATTCTTAAGCCATGTGCAGTGGTTTATGTCTGTAATCCCAATGACTCAGGAGGCTGAGGCAGGAGGATCGCAAGTTCAAGGCCAGAGGCAGCCTACATAATTTAGCTAGACCTTTACTCAAGATAAAAAATAAAAAAGGGGCTGGAGTTGCAGCTCAGTGGTAGAGTGCTTGCAAAGTGTGTGTGAGGTCCTAGGTTTAGTCCCCCAGTACCAAATAAATAAATAAATAAATATTATTCATTATTTGCAAATACTTTATTCTGCTAGGGTACGTACTTAAGGAATTTTTTTTCTGAAAGAAAAATATATATTATCTTCCTAAGTCTTCATTTACCTGAGAATGTCTTTCTTTTGTACTACCAAATGAGTGACTACTAGTGTTGAGGCAGAAGTCTAGGGCCAATCTTACTTGTATGTGATATTTGTTAAAAATACTTATGGGCAGCCGGGCCTGACACACACCTGTAATCCCAGCACTTGGGAGGCCGAGGCAGGAACATCATGAGTTTGAGGCCAGCCTGAGCTACACAGGGAGACACTGTCTCAAAAAACAACATTTAAAACAAAGCAAAATACTTACAGGGTTTTTTTTTTCCTATTATTCTTTGGAATTAAAGATTGGATCAAGATGGTCTGTGCCCAAGAGGGCAAATATCTGATCATCTAGGTGTACTTTCATTCTGTGCCAGAGACATTCATTCTTAAATGATCATAGCACTCTTTCCCATGGAAGACAAATGAATCCTCAGATTCCTTAAAATGAAACAACAAAAAACACTATTTTGCCATTCTTTGTTGTTAGGTACCATTGAGCCAGGTCCAACTCATGGTGATGCTGTTTACGACAGAATGAAACACTACGCAACACTGTTGCCATTCCTGGTGAACTCTTATTAAGTTTCTTAGCATTAATGTTCAGGCCTTACATCTTTCTTTCACTCAGGAAATTATCCTTTTTCTTCCCTTTTCTTTCTTTTTTTTTTCTTTTTTCCTTTTTAAAAAGTATTTCTCTTTCCTATCAGTCTTAATCTTTAAGGAATGTCTTGTTAAGCTTTGGTTCTATAGCCACATATTTTACTTTCTTTGTTTAGCTTTCTTTTATTAGCATATATTAACTGTAAAAAAAATAGTTTCATTGTGACATTTTCATACATACATACAACATACTGTGACCATGTTGTTAGGTGCCATCAAGTGGTCTCCGACTCATAGGGACCCTCATAGGGTTTTCAATGGCTGATTGTTTCGGGATTGCCTTGGGAGTGGATTGCCACATCCTGCTCCCATACTTTGATCATATTCACTCCCTATTACTCTCTCTCGTCCTCCCTTCCCTGGTCCCTTGTCCTCTTCCCAAATAGTTCCCCTTCTGTTCTCATGCATTTGGGTTTTTGTTGTTGTTGTTGTTGTTTGTTTGTTTGTTTGTTTTGACAGTCTTGCTATGTAGCCCTGGCTGGGCTGGAACTCGCAATGAGGACCAGTTTGACCTCAAACTTGCAGCAATCCTATTGCTTCTGCTCCCTGAGTGTTGAGATTACAGGCATGTGTCACCCTGCCCAGCCATATTCTGTTGGACGAATAGCTGGCAAACATTTTCTCGCATTCTATATGCAGTCTTTTCATGTTAAGTGTTATCTTTGCTATGCAGAAGCTTTTATTTTCATATGATCCCATTTGTCAATTCTTGCTTTTATTTCCTGGGCTATTGCAGTGGTATTCAGAAAGTCATTGTGTATGCCTTTATCTTAAAGTATTTTCCCTATGTTTTCCTCCAGTAGTTTCAAAGTTTCAGGTCTTACATTCAGGTCTTTGATTCATTTTGCATCTGATCTTAACCATAAGGCCAAGAAGCAATCTTTCTTTGATCCATTTTGAATTGATTTTTTTACAGGGTGAGAGACAGGGATCTAGTTTTAGTCTTTTACATATGGATATCCAGTTTTCACAGCACCATTTGTTAAAGAGGCTGTCATTTCTCCAACGTATGTTTTTGGCACCTTTTTCAAAAATCAGGTGGCTGTATCGGTTTATTTCTGGGTCCTGTATGCTATTCCCTTGGCTTACATGTCTTTTTTTCATGCCAGTACCATGCTGGTTTTGTTATTATGATTCTGTAGTATGATTTGAAATCTGGTATTGTAATTCCTCTACCATGCTCTTTTTGCTCAGGATTGTGTTTACTATTTGGGGCCTTTTGTGCCACATTGGAATTTTAGGATTGTTTTTTCTGTTTTTGTAAAGAATGTCATTAGAATGTTGTGGGTGATTGCATTGAATTTATAGATCACTTTTGGTAATATGGCTATTTTTACAAAATTAATTCTGCCAACCCATGAATAGGGAATCTTTCCATCTTCTAACGTCTTCTTTGTTCCTGTTTGTTTTGTTTTGCTTTTTTGAGACAGAGTTTCACTATATATCCCCAGCTGGGCTTGAATTTACAGCTATCCTTTGCCTCTCAAGTGCTTGCAGGTGCTTACAAGTGTTTACAAGTGCTCAAGGATTACAGGTGTGCACCACCACACCTGGCTTCCTAATGTCCTCAGTTTATTTCTTCAGTGATTGATTTTCTTGTTGTTTGTTTTTTGAGTTTTTGAGACAGGGTTTCTCTGTGTAGCCCAGGCTGGCCTGGAACTTGCTCAGTCCTCCTGCCTCAGCCTCCCAAGTGCTGGGATTACTAGACGTACATAACCACACCCAACTATTCTTCAGTGTTTTATAGCTTTCACTGCAGAGGTCTTTTGTGCAACTCTTTGGTTAGGCTTATTCCTAAACATTTTAATTTTTTTTTTTTTGAGCCTATTGGGAATGGGATTGTTTTTCTGACTTCTTTCTTGACATATTTCTTTTTCATGTATAGAAAAGCTACCGATTTTTTTCTTTCTTTCTTTCTTTTTGCGGTACTAGGGGTTGAACCCAGGGCCTTGAGGTTGCATGCTCTGCAAGTGCTGGACCACTGAGCTGCACTCTCAGCCCATTTTTTTTACTTTTTGAGACAGGATCTCGCTAAATTACCCAGACTGCCTCTGGTCTTGAATTTGCGATCCTCCTGCCTCTGCCTCCTGAGCCGCTGGGATTACAGGCGTGCGCCACTGCGCCCAGCCTGGTTTCTTTTTGATCCTGCTACTTTGCCGAAAGTATCAGATCTATTTCTTGGTGGAGTCTTTAGAGTCTTTTAAATAAAGGATCATATCATCTGCAAATAGGGATAATTTGAAATCTTCCTTTCCTATTTGTATCTTATTTCTTTCTCTTCCCTTATTGCTCTGGCTAAGAATTCAAGCACTGTATTGAATAAGAGTGGAGAGAATGGACATGCTTGTCTTATTCTTGACTTTAGAGAAAGTGCTTTCAGTTTTTTTCCATTCAATATAATGTTGGCTGTAGGTTTCTGGTATAAAGCCTTTATTGTGTTGAAGTATGATCGTTCTATTCCTAGTTTCTTTAGGGCTTCACTCATGAAAGGCTGGTGAATTTCATTGAAGGCATTTTTCTGTATCTATTGAGATGATCATGCCATTTTTGTCCTTGATTCTGTTTATGTGCTGTATTATGTTTATTAATTTGCACATGCTGAACCATCCTTGCATCCCTGGAATAAAACCAATTTGATCATGGTGTGTGATCTCAGAAATATGTTGTTGACTTTAGTTTTCATGTATTTTATTGAGAATTTTTGCATCTGTTTTCACCAAGGAAATTGGTTTGTAGTTTGCTCTGTCTACCCTCCCTCTGTGATCTGTTTTTGGTATCAGGGTAATACTAGTTTCACCGATAGAGTTTGGAAATGTTCCTTCCCTTTCTATCTTATGGAATAATTTGAGGAGCATTGGTGTTAGTTCTTATTTAAAAGTCTGCTAGAATTAAACAGTGAATCTGATCCTGTGCTTTTCTTTATTGGGAGACTTTTTATTACTGTTTCAGTTTTCTTTTTTTCCTGCGGTACTGGTAGTTGAACCCAGGGCTGCTTGCATGCTTTGCAAGTGCTATACCACTGAGCTATACCCTCAGCCCTTTTTTTTTTTTAACTTTTTGAGACAGGGTCTCACTAAATTATGCAGACTGCCTCTGGTCTCAAACTTGCGATCCTCCTGCCTCTGCCTCCTGAGTGGCTGGGATTATAGGCATGGGCCACCGCGCCTGGCAGCTTCAGTTTTCTCATTGAAATGTTTACTTTGTTTATATCCTCTTGGTTCAATTTTATTAGGTCATTTGGCCTAGAACTTTATCCATTTCTTCTGGGTTTTTCAATTTATTGGAATGTAAGTTATCAAAATATTCTGTAATGATTCTCTGGATTTCAGTGATATCTATTGTAATATTCCCTTTTCCATCTCTAATTTTATTAGGGTCTTCTCTCTTTTGTTTAGTTTAGATAAGAGTTTGTCAATCTTATTAATATTTTCAAAGAACCAGCTCTTCTTTTCTTTGATTTTTTATATTCTTTTGCTTTCCTATTTCATTCATTTCCACCTTGATCTTGATTATTTCTTTCCATCTACTAGTTTTGGGTTTGGCTTGTTCTTGTTTTTCTAAGACCTTGAGGTACATCATTATTTATTATTTATTTGAGATCTCCCTGATTTTTATATGAAGTGGATTTATTACTTATAGATAGACAGCAAGGGACAACAGAAGTCAAAGGTTCAAATGCCAACTGGTTCCTCTCAAGGGTGAGGAAAGCTACTCAGGGAGTATGGAATCTCAATTGCATGTGCCCCATGAAAGAGACCCTGGCAGGCAGCCCACAGTGGGTTTATATGCCAGATGACATGACTCACCAGGCAAGGGTATTGAAGGGCATCCAGTCTCCAGGTGGACTGTAACATAGCCTGGGCTGTTTGAGCCAGTCCCTCCTGATCAGGATGTTGGATTCCTAGCACATTCTACTGTTACTCTTAAAGCTACAAGTGAGAAGGGGAGCGGACTGGCTGTGAACAAGACCACCTGGAGAACCGTGTTTTACCTTAACATTAAGGGATCAGGATATCTGCTGACACAGAAGCATAGCCAGTAACACCAGTGGTAGTAGAGGCATGTAAGGATTCTGATGAGCCTAATAGGTTTCTGGACCTGAGTATGCACGTGGCTGCCTTTCTCTTTTCACTCAAAAATTGCCTCAAAATATTTTCAGTTTCTACTCATGTAATGTTGCAGATTTCACAAATTCTCTTGCCATCTAATCAATAAGAGTGTGGATCACCTGTGTGTTTAAGGGGACAAGTTTAGAATCCCAACCCAAAATAGAGGAGACCAACTTATCTTCCAGGAAGTGTGATTCAGTCTTTCAGGACTTTCAATCTACATTCAACAAGGACATTTTGCCTAAGGCCCTCAAGCCTATAATCACTTTATTATACCTTTAGCAGGCTAGTTAATCAACAGTGCTAAGGAAAGCCCACATACTAGCTAAGGGTTTTGCACTGGGAGAATAGTTGCATTACCTCCTCCCATGCTTTGGAAGAGGCTAAGAGCAAATGCTCCTTCCCCTTTTCTTTATTTACCAGCACCTAGACTATGAGGCACCATGGATATATACCTCAATACACTTTGGGGGCAGGAGAGTGCAAATGGCAGCAGCACAGAAAACAGGCAAGGCTGCTACTCTTGCCTGTACAACAATAATTGTTACTAGGCAACTGGGTCACATACTTAATTCTCCTCAGGATGGAATCACCTTCCTTTCTGCACTTTTACAAACAACTATCCCTTGGCCTTTCCCAGGGGTGTTCGATAATAAACGGTATTCACATGGCTACCCTAAGCATCCATCAGTGATGACCAGAGTAGATGCAGTTACCACAGAGATGTAACCTGATTCCTGACAATCAGGATGAAGTGCCAACTGGCTAAGTGCTGTGTTTTTGCTGCCTGGATAGGCAAGTGCCTCAGAACCTACTGGCCACACAAATGGAATCTCACAAGCCATGCTGAATGTAGTGTAGCTGGTTCCTCTGGGCTGGAAATGATGATGCCATCTTGATACAGAACACTTAGAATGACCTTGCTGACCTTGGCCTCAAAGCCATGACAGTGAAATAAGCAAAACTAACACAGCATAGCTGAGCCTACAGTTATAGCTGAGCCTAATGGTAATGAGATATCCCTGATTTTTTTAAGTACACACTTGTAGCTATAAACTTCCCTTTTAGAACTGCCTTTGCTGTATCAAAAGTTCTGGTAAGTTGTGTTTTTATTTTCATTTGCCTTTGGGAATTTTTTAGTTTCCCCTCTGATCTCTTCAGTGGCCCATTGGTCATTCAGAAATGTATTGCTCAGTTTCCATGTGTTTGTATAGTTTCTATGGTTTCTCTTACTACTGATTTCTTTTATTCCATTGTGATCTGATAAGATATAAGAAATTATTGCAGCTGTTTGTTTGCTTGTATTTGTTAAGACTTTGCTTTATAGCCTAAAATATGATGTTTTGGAGAAAGTTCCATGGGATGTTGAGAAGAATGTGCATTCTGCTGTTTTGGATAGAATATTCTGTAAATGTCTGTTAAGTCCATTAGATCTTTGGTGCAGTTTAACTCTAAAGTTTCTTTGTTGATTTTTTTTTGGGGGGGTGGGTCCTGATTATCTGTAGATGAGAGTTGGATATTGAAGTCACCCACTGTTATGGTATCTAGACCTATCTGTCCATTTATAGCCAGGAGTGTTAATTTTATGAACTCAGGTGCACCAATGTTTAGTACATATATATTTATAATTGTTACATCTTTTTGATGGATGGATTATGCCCTTTATTAATAGGTGGCAACCTTCCTATCCCTTCTAATTTTGGCTTGGAGTCTGCTTTGTCATATAGGAGTATAGCTGTTCCTGCTTGCATTTAGATCCATTTACTTGGGGTGTCATTTTCCATCCTTTGACTTTGTGTATGTGTCTTTGCCAATCAGATGCATTTCTTGCAGACAGCAAACAGCTGGATCTTATTTTCACCCAGTGTGTCTTTTTTTTTTTTTTTTAATATTAGGGGGTTGAACCCAGAACCATGCGCATACTTTGCAAACACTCTACTGCAGAGCTGCATGCCCAGACCCCAACTTTTTTTTTAACTTGAGACAGAGTCTTGCTAAGTTACACAGGCTGCCTCTGGCCTCAAACCTTGGATCCTCCTGCCTCCACCTCCCTAGTTGCTTAGATTATAGGCATGTACTGCTCCTCCTGGCTAGCCAATGTGTGTCTTTTAATTGGAGAATTAAGACCATTTACATTTAGAGTTATTATTGAAAGATAGATTCTACTTTCTCCCTTATACATCTTAAAGTTTGCTGGCTTACTAAATTAATGTTTGATTCTTTTCTAATTCTCATTTATTTATTCTTCTGGTGAGATTTGTTCTTTTCCAGGCTTTCATGGTTATGTGTATTTTTCTTCTTGTGTTGTTGTTGTTGTTGTTGTTAGTGCCATTGAGATGGGTCCGACTCATAGTGACTCTGTGTATAACAGAACAAAACATGCCCTGACACTGTGCCATGCCTGGCACCATATCATTGCTTCTCTGCTATTCATAGGGTTTTCAATGGATGATTGTTTCAGGATTCCTTTCTTCAGGAATGGGCTGCCAGGTCCTTCTCCCACTTTAGCAGTGCTGGGGATCAAACCTAGGGCCTCAGAGAGTGCAAAGCAGTACTCTGCAAGCTGAGCTAAACTCCAGCCTTCTTTGTGTAGTAGTCCTTTAAATATCTTCTGCAGTGCTGACTTAATGTTCATGAATTATTTTACTTTGTGCTTATCACAAAAGATCTTTATTTCTCCTTTGATTTTAAAGAATAACTTTGATGGGGATAGTAATCTTGGTTGGCAGTTATTTTCTTTTTTATTAAGTATTTTGATTTCACATATTTATAGGGGTTATTGTTGTTGTTGTTGTTGTTGTTGTTGTTATGTGCTGTTAAGTTGGGTCTGACTCATAGTGACCCTGTATACAAATGAACAAAACACTACTTAACACTGTGCCATGCCTGGCACTATTGTCAGTGCTTCTCTGCTATTCATAGGGTTTTTGATGGCTGATTGTTTTGGTAGTAAGCTGCTGGGTCCTTCTTCTAAGTTTATAGCACTCAGTATACCCAAGTGGTCTCTCATCCAAGTACTAACCAGGCCCAAACCCTGCTTAGCTTCTGAGATCTGAAGAGATCAGATGCCAGAGTGGTATAGCTGTAGACTACTTATAGGGTACAAAGTAGTAATTCGGTTCATATATACATTGTGCAGTTATCAAATCAGGATTGTTGACACTTCCATTTCCTTAAACATTTTAGACAGTTAATTTCTTTCAGGGCTTGAAATACATCAGTCCATGCTCTCCTGGCGTTTAGAGTATATGCTGAGAAGTCTGCTGTTACCCTGATGGGTTTGCCTTTGTAAGTAACTTTACACTTCTCTTTTGCAACTTTCAGTATTATTTCTTTGTTCTCTACTCTTGGTATTTTAACTGTAGCATGACATGGAGAGGTTTTTTTTCTGTCCATGTTTATTTGGGGCTCTAAATGTGTCTTGTACTTGGATGTCCATTTCTTTACCTAGATTTGGGGAATTTTCTGCTATAATTTCATTGAATAGGTTTTTTTGTGCTTTCAGTTTGTATCTTGATTCCCTTTTCTATACTACAGATCCATAGGTTTGTTCTCAAATGTGTCTCAGAAATGTTGGGTCCTGAATGTTGTGGTCATGATTGCTTGTTTTTTTGTGGATGTTTTTGCTATCTGAATGTAATAATTCTTCAACCTTGTCTTCAGACCTTAATATTCCATCTTCCACCTGGTCTAGTCTCCTGGTGATGCTTTCCATTGAGGGTTTTTTTGGTGGTGTTGTGTGTTTTTTTGTTTTGTTTTGTTTTTTGTTTTTTGTCTTTTTGTATATTGAGCTTTTCATTTTCAGGATTTCTGGAGTTGGTTTGTTTGTTAATCTATGTCTCTTTGCTGGATTTCTCATCCAAATTGCTGAATTTCCCTTCTAGGTCTGGAATTGACTTCTTTCTTCATTCATCTGTATATTTGAGTCTTCTTTGAAGTTATTGATCATTTTTAAAACCGGCCTTTTGAGTTCTTTGGTATTTCAATATCTTTGGATTCCATTATTAAAGAATTATGAACTTTTGGAAGAGACATGTTACCTTGTTTTTTCATATTTCTTGTGTTTCTGTGTTGTGATTTGTGCATCTGTTAGGATAGATACCTTCCAATTTTATATGGGGGTCATCCTTAATGAGCAGTCTTCTCTTGAAGGCTCAATCCATAGTACTGCTCAGAGAAGAGAAAATGAACCATTGTAACAATACCAAAATAAACCATATAAAGAAATACAACCAATTAGTTCCAGGTGTAGTGGCACATTCTTGTTATCCCAGCGGTCAGGAAAACAATGGGAGAAGGGTTGCAAATTTGAGAGTGGCAAGACCCTGTCTCAAACAAAACAAAACAAAAAAGTTAAAGACAATAATTACACCACTAACCATAGCAATGAAAGGAGCAAAAATAATGTAGAATAAACTATGAAGTTAAAAATTAGTAAAGTAAAAAAATTAATAAAGTAAACATAAAGAAAGGAGAGGAGCAGGGAAAAGGAAAAGGAAAGAAGCAGCAAGGGTAAGAGAAAAGGAAAACAATCTAAGAAAAAGAGAAAAGAGCAAGACCAAAAAATCCAATTACAACCAGATGCTGTGACACACATCTGTAATCCAAGCTACTCGGGAGGCTGAGCAGAAGGATCATAAGTTCAAGCCCAGAGGCAGCCTGTGCTACTTAGGAAGACCCTTTCTCAAGATAAAAAATAATAATAGTAAAAGAGAGCTGAGCAAACTGGTGTACGCCTGTAATCCTGGAGATGTGGGAGGTGGAGGCAGGAGATAGCAAGTTTGAGGCCAGAGGCAGCCTGTGTAATTTAGTGAGACCCTGACTCAAGAGATAAAAAAAATGTGCTGGAGGTGCAGCTTAATGTTAGAGCACTTGCAGAGTATGTACAACACTCAAGGACTTCAAAAAATAATAATAATAATAAAAGGGGTTAGAGGTACAGCTCAGTGATAGAGCACTTGCCTAGCATGGGCAAAACCCTGTGTTCAGCTTCCCTAGAACTACAAAAAAAAAAAAATACATTTACAAATAGAGATACACAAATAAGAGTAGATAAAAGTGAAGTGGAGGGATAAAATAGAAACATAAAAATACTTTTTTGTGTGCAGTACTTGGGGGTTGAACCCAGGACGTAACACATACTTGGCAAGTGCCCTACCACTGGGCTGCACTCCCAGCCCATTTATTATTTTTTTATTTAGAGACAGGATCTTGCTAAGTTTCTCAGGCCTCCTCTGGCCTCAAAGTTGTGATCCCTCTGCCTCAGCCTCCCAAATCACTGGGATTAAAGGTGTGCAGTGTACCACTCAAAAATAGTTTAAAATAAAATAAAAACAATGCTTAAAAAAAAATTTAAATGACAATTTGGAAAAGCTTCTTTCCAGGTCTCCTGAAACTTGTCAGGTTTGGGGGTGGTAGTAGGTCTTAGCTGTAGTCTATTATAATTCCTCTCTGTTCCCACCATACTGGTTAGTGCTGTATGTGAGCTGAGAGCCAGGCCTGTGAAGGGTATGTTATCAGTCACAGGGCTGCATTGACTTTAGAAGCTTCCCTTCGTGGCTTGGCACCATGGTCATACCTGTAATCACACCTACTGAGGCAGGAGTATTCCAGTTTCAAGACCAGAGACTAGCCTTCACAATTTAGCAAGACTCTGACTTAAACCAAAAAATAAATAAATAAATAACAAAAATATTAAATAAAATAACACAGCTCAGTGGTAGAGCACTTGCCTAGCATGTGCAAGGCCCTGGGTTCCAGTCACAATTCTGAAAGGAAAAAAAAAAAAATCAAAAGCTGGGTGAGGTGGCATATGCCTCTATTCTCAGCAACTCAGGGAAGCTGTGGCAGAAGATTCATGAGTTTGAGGGCGGAGGCAGCCCACATAGCTTAGCAGACCCTGTCTCAAAATAACATTTTAAAAAAATGAGCTGGCATGCAGCTCAGTGGTACAGCACTTGCAAAGTATGTGTGAGTCCCAGGGTTCACCTCCTAGGTACTGAGAAAAAAAAAAAAAAATGTCTGGGAAGCTAGAGGTTAGCTCACTAATTGCACACTTGCCTAGCATGGGTTTGATCCCAGCCTCACAAAAAAATAAAGAAGCTCTTCTCCTTTACATACCAGGAGCCCTGCTCTTCCCAGTGAGCTGTGTACCCTGTGGGCCAGGCAGGTTCCCATTCACTCCAGAGGCCCCCCCCCCAGTTTGTGCAACCAGGGGTGGCAAATGTCCATGCCAAAGAGTGTCTCCTAGGTGTGTCAGAGTAAGGGAGACAAAACTCTGAGGGGGATAACTGAAGGAACCAGATTCTCTGCAGTGGAGAGGGAAAACCAAGAGAGCTAGGTGTTCTACCTGCCTGTCTCAGCACTTTTAGACCCCACCTAGCAGTAACCCCTGCAGAGGGGAGGAGGCTGCAGAAATTGAGCAATCTGCAAGACCTGAACTCAGGGCTCTTAATTTTGCCTTTCAACAAACCACACACAGCTGTGAGGCAGCTACATACGCTGAGCAGTCTGCCAGCCACAGGCTCAGTCTCCATAGTAATCCACAGGCATAGGGTCTCACTCCTTGCCACAGGGTCTGCAGCCACTGGCCACTAAGCCCTCTATAACTGGAGCTCCCTGCTCCCTAAACTTCTTATCAGGTCCACATCTGACCCTGCCCCTCTCCACAACTGCCTCTCATGGCATCTTCCACCTAGACACTGTGGCAGGGTGTCTGAAGGTCCCTGACTTGTGATTGTTCCTTGTTTTCAGGTCCCCAGAGTAGCTCATTCTCAAACAGTAGGCTCCATCTCAAGATGGCACCTGGTTATAGCACTCAAAGATATGAGGAGGAATGCAGTGTATTTATTCTCCAGCATTAGCCTGCTGGGCTGGGATTTAGCTCAGTTGGTAGAGCGCTGTGCTGCAGTCTCTGAGGTCCCAAATTCAATTCCCAGCACCGCAAAAATGGGAGAAGGGCCTGGCAATCCACTCCCAAGGCAATCCTGAAACAGTCAGCCATTGAAAACCCTATGAGGGTCGCTATGAGTCGGATACTGACTCCACGGCTCCTAACAACAACAACAACAACAATTAGCCCGCCACATAGGAGGAGTCACACCAACTCTTCACACTAGATCTAAGGCTTAAAAGAATCATGGGTTTCTTCTGCAGCTAGGGCTACCAGTCAGTTATCTCCAGGGCTACTTGACTTACCTTGTGGTGGCAGCTTCAGATTTCCCTTGTGCCAGGAGCCAGGAGCTGCAGAATGTTTCCTACTTTTCTCTGTGTCATCTTTCTGTTTCTCCATGCTTTTTAACTATCCTGTCACCTCCTTCTTTGATTCCCAGTGTTCTTGCTTTCTCTCTCCCTGGAATATTGATTGTCTCTCCTTTGTTATCTGGGCTTTTCTCATTCGTGGCGTTACCTGAGGGAAACTTCTGTTCTGCCAACTTACCTTAGACTCAAGCCCTTGTTTTCTTTTTCCCATTATTTTCGTCTATATTTTTTCTTGTGTTTTACGAGAGGCTCCAGCAAGTCATTTATTTCATTAATTCAGTTTTGTATTCTACTTCACTGTACTTACTGCTTTCCCTGATTTTCTCTTCATGAATGCCAAATCTAGATTGAAGTGCAATTATTCTGATTTTTACTTTTTTACTGATGTTTAACTTCATAGAGTAAGGTACACAAGTCTTAAATTTAAGCTCAGTTAATTTAATTGGTCAATTGATTGATTGAGGCATAGTCTCACTGTGTTGCCCAGGCTACCCTCAAATTCCTGGACTGAAGCAATCCTCCTTCCTCAGCCTCCCAAGGGGTTGGACTACAGACTTGCACCACTGCACCCAAATGCTTGATGCTTTTCTGTGATCCATTTAATAAATATTGCCTCCTCACATTTAGGTTTGTGATTCATGTCACATCAGTTCTCTAGGTATGATGTAGGCACAAGGTTAATTCTTTTCCATTCCAAGTGACTCAGTACCATTTGTTGCAATAGTTTTCCCCACTGAACTACAGTGGTCTCATTATCAATCAGGTGACTTTGTGTGTTTGGGTCTGTCTCTAGACTCTGTTCTACTCCAGTGGTATATATATCTTTCCTTGTACAATTACTATTAAGTCTTTTTTTTTTTTTTTTTTTTTTTTTTTTTTTTTTTTTTTTTTTTTTTTTTTTTTTTTTTTTGCGGTCCTGGGGGTTGAACCCAGGGCCTTGCGTCTACATGCTCTGCAAGTGCTGGACCACTGACCTGCACCCTTAGCCCATTTTTTTACTTTTTGAGACAGGGTCTCACTAAGTTACGCAGACTGCCTCTGGTCTTGAACATGCGATCCTCCTGCCTCCACCTTCCAAGATGCTGGGATTACAGGTGTGCGCCGCCGCGCCTGGCGCTTTACTGTTAAGTCTTAATGGATATTAAGTCTGAAAGTTTCCAGAGTTTTCACCTATTTTTTAAGTTGTTCTTCCAGAGAGGTGCTTACTGGTTCCTTAGATTGGTACCCTTGTGTTCAACTGTAATGCCTTTTCATGTGTTAAGTGATATTTTTTTCATCCTTGTTGGGACCAGTCTATATTTGTTTTGAGAATTTAGATGGCTGTTAGAACTTTTAGGTGTACATAAAAGGAACAGAGGAATTCTTGATTTATACATTAGGGTTAAACTCTCCAACAGGAGATTAGAGAAGAAACTAGGGCTAGCTATAAACATGGCAAGCACCTAAACCCTGTTTCCTGGAGTAGACCAAGTTTCCCAATTTACTGTGTTTTTGTGGTACTGTGAAGTTGAACCCATTGAGCTGTACCCAGCCCCTTTTATTTTTTATCCTAACATAAGGTCTCACTAAATTACATAGGCTGCCTCTGGTCTCAAACTTGTAATCTTCCTGCCTCCATCTCCCAGCTTGCTGGGATTACAGATTTGCTGGGATTACAAATATGCACCACCTGCCTGGCCCTTAGTGTTGTTCTTCTGGGATTTTTTGCCTCTAATAAAAGTTCGCCTCAGCTTTATCTTCCTTTTGCCTCATCTGGCCACCCATATTAATTTATAAGCCAACAGCTGAGGACTTTCTTCTGATACTTGCTGTGCTTCGTGTTCGCTGTGGTGGGCTCCTTTGTGCCCTTCTAACTGCATCACAGCCTACTTTGGCTCTTGTCCTAGTTGTTCTAAGATAAGGGTGTCGTTAGCGGGGTACTGCTGTTACAGTCTCATCTGTATTCCTATCAAGCCTGCAAAGGGTTGAACATCAGTTGTCCTTTTCCTCATTCCAGTCCCATCTGCAGTTTATATTGGAGAAAATTCTTCAGTTTCTGGCATGTAGTTACCTTTTTCTTCAGTCGTTTCAGGAGTAAACTGGGAAGGAGATGAGATAGAATGATATATTTAAAGCCATTCTAATTAGAGGTCAATGCTGGGTTTTTAAAAAATTAATTTCTAGGGCCTGGGGATGTAGCTCCGTGGTAGAGCCCTTGCCTAGCATGCTCAAGGCCCTGGATTCCATCTCCACTGCTAAAAATAATTAAAAATTTTTTGGTTGTCAGATGATCCTTTATTGAAACATTTTCTGTTGTACTTCTTAGCTAGTTGAGCGTTCCATTGCACCACCATTAATGTCATCTGTGATGTTATGAAAGTGCCATTCATCAACATTGCAGCCCAGACTAGACAGTCTCTGTTGTTGTTGTTAGGTGCTGTTGAATTGGTATCTGACTCACAGGACCCTCATAGGGTTTTCAGTGGCTGACTGTTTTGGGATTGCCTTGCGAGTGGATTGCCAGGTCCTTCTCCCATTTTTTGTGGTGCTGGGAATTGAACTCGGGACCTCAGAGACTGCAGCACAGCGCTCTACCAACTGAGCTAAATCCCAGCCCAGACAGCCTCTAGGACCTCTTTAATGATTCCATAAAGTTCTTTAGCTAATGATGGATACTCCATCTGTCCAGCAGTATTGACAATCTCATCAAAAGTGGTATTTCACCTGGGGCGTGGAGGCATACACCTGTAATCCCAGCACTCTGGAGTCTGAGGTGGGAGGATAACAAATTTGAGGTCAGCCTAGGCTCCATAACAAGACCCTGTCTTAAAAAAATATACAACAGGCCAGGTGTGGTAGCTCACACCTGTAGTTCCAGTGACTCTGAGGCAGGAGGATCACAAGTTCAAAACCAAAGGCAGCCTGTGTAATTTGGCGAGACTTTGTCTCAAAATAAAAAGTAAAAACAAATGGGCTGGTGGTGCAGCTCAGTGGTACAGCACTTGCAAAGCATGCAAGCATGAGGCCCTGGACTCAGCCCCTCCCCAGTACTGCAAAAATAAATAAAAACAAACAAAGAACAAAACCTGACACACATGCCTATAGTCTGGGAATACCAATGGTAGGCAGAGAGAGGAAGATCACAAGTTCAAGGCTAGAGGCAGCCTGCGTAATTTAACAAGATAAAAAAATTATAATCTTCCTGCTTCCATCTTCCTGTCTCAAGATAAAAAAATTTTAAAAGGGGCTAGGAGTGCAGCTCAGTAGTAGAGCACTTGCAAAGTATGCATGAGTCCCTGAGTTTGGCCCCCCAGTACCACAAAAATAAATTAAATAAATACATAAATAAAAATAAACAACAAAAAGCGATGTTTCCATTGTGCTTAATATTTTTCTGTTTCTATCTCTTGGTGGCTCCTTGAGGCCTTTGATAATCAGGAGAGAAGCAAAAAGTAGCACCTCTCTCTGGGTCTGTTATATTCTAAATAATTTCACTTAATCCTCAAGCCCTTTGAATCACCTCTTGCCTTAGATATGTCATCACCAGCCTTTTTTGGAGAAAAACCCCCAGGGCCAATCTTGGAGGCCAGGGCAGATGTGGGACGGACTTCAACACCAACCACCTCATGTACACAATTTTGGTGTCGTTGGGGCCAAATTTGGGCAGCATTGTGGAGGCATCTGGTGTTGGGTGAACCTAGATTCAAGATGACTGAAGAAAGTCGCACCTGGGTCTCTTGCAAGTCAAAAGAAGAAAAATTAATTTCTAGCCTTCCATGTTGAACATTCTGAACATCATTATTCATTTTATTAAGCAAGGCATTGTACTTAGAATGTGCTTGCATAGATTTATATGCACAGGTTTGTTTCTTCATAACAAGTAGTTCTGCTTCTATCCTGTAGAACTCAGGAGGGAGCAATCCAATGATTCATAAAAATCCCCCTTAAGACTTTCTGTATTGAGTACCAGTTTTGCAGCTTGGTTCCCACCCCTCAGCCTGGATATAAGTGAGGATAATAGCTCAAAGGCCTCGTAAGAGACAGATGAAGATGACAGATATCCAGAATGAAATAGGAGAGATTGATTTGACACTCATGGGTTTCACATGATCTCCATGTATTCCTTATTTGATAAGAATGCTACATGGCTCTCTTGGTAGCTGTATAAGAGAAATTGACTCTGGGATTAGAGGTAATCCAGGAAATAATTTGAGAATTTTTTTGCTCTTGCAAAGCCAGAGCTCTTTCCCAAACCAGGCTAAGGCCCAGCTACAGAGTGGGGACTGTTTCCTGTAGTCTTTGTAACTCTTGTGCAAGTCACAATTCTCAGAAATTGGTAAGAGTACCCATTCAGAAGTTTGGGGCTCATAATACCTGTTTGTTGTTTTGTAGGTGGATGGGGACTATTTGTTTTTGTTTTAGGGTGGGTTTTTTAAATTGTTTTTGTTGTTTTGGTGGGGGTTTTTGTTTGTTTGTTGTTGTTGTTGTTGTTGTTTTTGAGACAGAGTCTTACTATATAGCTTAGGCTGGCCTGAGACTATGTAATTTAGATTGGCCTCAAACGTGCAATCCTCCTGCCTCAGCCTCCTGAGTGCTGGGATTATAGGCATGCACCATCACACCAGCTTTGTTTTGCTTTTTGATGTGCCTGAGATTTATTTGGCATTAAGTTTTAATCTGATCTCTAGTGGAAATAAGCATGGAAGTTTTTCAATTTTTATAGTGCAGTGCAAATATAAGAACTTGGAACAGGCCTTCCACTGACACTATTGTTTTCCTTGGCTCTGGTGGTTGAACCCAGGGCCTCACACATGTTTTGCAAGTGCTCTACCACTGAAATGCACCCCTATCCCATTTCTTTTTATTTTGAAATAGGGTCTCGCTAAATTATGCAGGCTGCCTCTGGTGTCAAACTTGCAGTCCTCCTGCCTCTGCCTCCTGAGTTTCTGGGATTACAGGCATGTGCCACTGCTCCTGGCCCCACTGACAGTTTTTGATGAGAAAAGCAGTACTGAGAAGTTTCACTAGGAAGACCCCAAGCTTCAATTATAAAGATATCTACTTTCCCCAAGAATTAGCCCTGATCAAGATTCATATTTAACCAGTATGGAGTAGAAAGGGGTAAATCACAAATAAAGACCTTGGCACTTCTGTAAGAAATTTAAATAACAGGCAGACATATAGAGATTTGTAAATATATACTTGGTGCCAGCTAAACCACAGAGAAGATACTGTATTTGTGGCCCAGGGAAGTTTAAATATTTGTGGTCAAACTTAAAATTCAATATAAAACTCTCATCTGTGCTGGAAGCATTCCAGAAACTGTAAGGAGGGCATACAAACTGCATAAACTCTCAAAGGCCGCTCCTCTCACTGGGCTGGACTAGAAAAGCCAATTCTCCTTCCTTCACACTGTATAGTTGACAGTGTGTGGACTTCCTGGCACTGCAGTTACCCACCCAGGAAGCCCACTCTAAGGCACCATCTCTGCTTTGTGGCTCACTCCTTCAAGTCTGATGAAATGTTACCTCACGTGAGAGCCTTTTATAAAACAGCAATACCTTTTCTCACCCTTTTACTCTGTGCTTCCTCTGCTTTATTTTTTTCACAGTACCTCCCACTACTACCTGCTTGCTTGATTCTCAGTCTCTCAAAAATATTTAGCTCCATGAAAGCAAGGACATTGGTTTTTGCACTGCTATATTCCTGGTGCCTTGAGTAGAGGCCACATTATTGTGGTGGTGGTGGTTATGTACCATTGAGTCAGTGTCTGACCTAGTGACCCCATGTACAGCTGTTGTTGTTGTTGTGTTGTTAGGTGCTGTCGAGTCGGTATCCGACTCATAGCGACCCTCATAGGGTTTTCAATGGCTGACTGTTTTTCGGGATTGCCTTGGGAGTGGATTGCCAGGCCCTTCTCCCATTTTTGCGATGCTGGGAATTGAATTCAGGACCTCAGAGACTGCAGCGCAGCGCTCTACCAACTGAGCTAAATCCCAGCCCCCATGTACAGCAGACAACATTATTGTCAGTGCTTTTCTGCTATTCATAGGGTTTTTAATGGCTGATTGTTTTTTGGGAGTGGGTTGCCAGGTCCTTCTCCCAAGCCTACAGCACCTGGTGTTCCCAGGTGGTCTCCCATGCAAGTACTAACTAGGCCTGACCCTGCTTAACGTCTAAGATCTGATGGGATCAGACAACACAGTGCTATGGCTGCAGGCACACTATTATAGGAGATGCTTAATAAATACTTATTAAGTTAATTCAGTGGAATACCTTAAAATGTTTCAGGAAGTATGATCTAGAAAGGAATGAGTTATACCTTGCCTCACTTGTACTATAGAATGACAGTGAGATCAGCCTAAAACAACGCAAATGTTTTACTCTATTCTGTAACAGCTATGTATGGTCTCTCTCCTATAAGGAGATGAGCACTGAAGGTGATGCATAAACCTTCACATACACAAGACACCTCCTGCCAGAGCACCTGACTTACACATCAAGACAGAGCAGTTTACTTTTTCACAGTTAAAAAAAATGTTGCATTATTTGTTTCTGGGCTTTGAATTTGTTGAAGACCCTCCAGATGATTGCTCTGGTGTGAGCTCTTTCTGTGCAGCATGCAGACTAGAGCACATACATGTCCTTGTCATATGTTTTCATGACATGTAAATGCAATCCCTTCTATCCTGTCTTTCCTCATTTGAGACCTCGTCTGGCTGAGGAGTCTGTTATTGATGACCATTCCCAGGCCTGTTAGACTTGAGCATAATTGGTGGTTTGGAGCACATCTTCAGGGGCTTTCTTTTACATGCTTTTTTGTTTGTTTGTTTGTTTGTTTGTTTGTCTTGCTGCCTTTCTAAATCTTCCTGTCCTCTCAACACGGAGAAGTCTGTTACAACAAATAGGATTTCTGGATCTGTTCCTGAACCTCATTATTGATGATCCTTAGCATTTGGTATGAAATATGTTTCACAAATGATAGTGATGAACTCTGTGATGTGCTATTAAGACTGTGCATTATATGTGTGTATATTTTACACACACATATGGTATAGTGTATTAACATTTGTCATTGTTGTTGTTAGGTGCTGTTGAGTCCAACTCATAGCAATCCTATTTACAACAGAATGAAATACTACTAGACACTGTGCCATGCGTATGACCTTTTTTATGTTTAAGCCAATTATTGGAGATACTGTGTCAATCCATCTAGTTAAGAGTCTTCCTTTTTTTCATTGACCTTCCAGTCTCCCAAACAACATGCACTTTTCTGGGCATTGGTCCCTCCTGACAATATGTCCAAAATACATAAGACGCAGTCCAGCCATCCTTGCTTCCTAGGAGCACTCAGGTTGCACTTCTTCTAGGACAGATCTGTTGGTTCTTTTGGCAGTCTATGGTATATTTAATACCCATCTCCAGTACAATGATTCGAAAGCATCAATTCTCCTGTCTCCCTTATTCACCGCCCACTTTCAACTATATGAAGTGACAGAAAATACCATGGAATACCATGGCATGAATCAGGCACACCTTTGTCTTCGTTGTGACATCTTCATTTTTCAACACATTAAAGAGGTCTTTTGCAACAGCTTTTCCCAATGTAGTATGTCTGTTTGTTTGTTTGTTTGTTTGTTTATTGCGGTACTGGGGGTTGAACCCAGGGCGTTGCCCTTGCATGCTTTGCAAGTGCTGGACCATTGAGCTGCACCCCCAGCCCATTTTTTTACTTTTTTGAGACAGGGTCTCACTAAATTACACAGATTGCCTCTGGTCTCGAACTTGCTTAGTTTCAAATCTTCTTCACTTTCAGCAAGCAATATTGTGTCATCCTCCGATCCTGATGCCATGTTCTTCTTCATAAAGTCCACCTTTTCAGATTATTTTCTTAGTATAGAGATTGAAGAGGTACGGTCCCAACTCACACCTTTCCTGACTTTAAACCAAGCAGTGTTTCCTTGTTCTGTTCAAATGATTGACTCCTGGTCCATGAACAGATGTATAAATATACTTATAAAAGACATAGAGACCTCATAGTTAGTCACATATGGCAATATATATGTATAAATATTTCTAAAGTACACACCAGAAATTGGCCAGTAGGCTGGGGAACAGAGGGTCTAGAAATCAGAAATGAGATTTTGTTTTTAAAATTCACTATTTTGTATTGTCTGTTTTTATCATGTGCCATGTTTTTCAACTGTACATCGCTACACAATTTCAGTTTGGCCTACCACTTGAAGCTGATTGCCACCATATTGTGAGTGCCTCCCTGCCAAATTTTTCTCATTGAATTTCTTTTCTGCCTTGTCATCAGGAAGTGTAGCTTTAGCCTAAATAACAGAATTAATTGACAGCTTTTAGTTCTGTAATGTTGATTTTAAAAGTTGAAGGTGTAGCCAGGAGCGGTGGTGCACGCCTGAAATCCCAGCGGCTTGGGAGGCAGAGGCAGGAGGATTCCAAGTTTGAGACCAGAGGCAGTCTGTGTAATTTAGTGAGACCCTGTCTCAAAAAGTAAAAAAATGGGCTGGGGACGCAGCTCAGTGGTCCAGCACTTGCAAAGCATGCAGGTGCAAGGCCCTGGGTTCAACCCCCAGCACCACAAAAAAAAAAAAAAAAAGTTGAAGGTGTTAGTGGGTTCCCCTAATATAGGCTGGTACAGAGTTTTGTCCTCTTTCTATATTATAGTATGCAACACTGAAACTATACTTCAATGTAGTTTATAACTGCTTGGACATCCTTCTAGGTGTGTACTTTAGAGTAAGTGGTCACACACATTTATAATCCCAGCACTCAGAAGGCTAAGACAAGCGAATACCAAGATTGAGGCCAGCCTGGGCGACATAGTGAGTTCTAGGCCAGCCTAGGCTACATAGCAAAACCTTGTCTCAAAATAACAATGACAACAGCAGCATAAAAGTAAACACCATTCATAGTGAGTTACTGTCTCTAAGCCATTTCTTAGTCTGCTGACTTGAAAAGTTTCAATAAAGAGCCAGAAATAGGCCTGGGGTATAACTCAGTGGTAGAATACTTGCCTAACATATTCAGGGCTCTAGGCTCAATCCTTAGCACAAAAGGAAGGGAGGGAGGGATAGAGAGTAAAAGAGGGGGAAGGAAAGAAAGAAAGGGGGAAAGAGACAGAGAGAAAGAGAGAGAGAGAGAGAAAGAGAAAGAAAAAAAGAGAGTATATTTTGCAGAATATATTGTGAATTCAAGACCAGTCTGAGCTATACAGCAAGACCCTGTCTCAAAAGAAAAGGATGACAGTAGTCACATTAAGAATTAAACAAGGTAAAGTGATAAAATAAGTGACGATGCCTAGATTTTAAAAATAAAACTCTGGAGCCGGGCGTGGTGGTGCATGCCTGTAATCCCAGCGGCTGGGGAGGCAGAGGCAGGAGGATCACAAATTCGAGACCAGAGGCAGTCTGTGTAATTTAGCAAGACCCTGTCTCAAAAAGTAAAAAAAAATGGGCTGGAGGCAACAGCTCAGTGGTCCAGCACTTGCAAAACATGCAAGCGCGAGGCCCTGGGTTCAACCCCCAGTATAGCAAAAAAAATAAAAATAAAACTCTCTTTCAGTTTGTTTTCATTGTGAGGGTAGGGGGCTGTTAAGAGGACTCCAAAGAGCAGTTACAGTCCAGACAAACACTAGATTCCCATGTACCTTCCCAGATTATCCTGCAGTTTGGGTTGCTGTTTTCTATTATTTAATGGTGCGGAAAGGAGGCCAGCATGAAGGGCTGGAACGCCCACGACGGCATGGTTTCATTTCCAAAGTAGTGTTTTGTTGCTCCCTTTCAGGGGCTTGCAGGCCTCACTTGTATGTTTCCGCTCCTAGGAGAGTCCTGGGATGATATGATAGTAGGCACACCTGTCTCACTGGTAAATTCCCTCAGATCCTCTTTTTTTTTTTTTTTTTTGTCTACTCTTTTAGCTGTTGCCATTATCTTGTGGCTTTGTATGTCAAAAGCCTGTTAAACTTGCTTTGTAGAGTAAGATTCAGGCCCAGCAAGAAAGTATGCAGGGCTCAGGTAGCTTTTCAGAAGTGAGACAGGTGTGCCTACTGTCATATCATCCCAGGACTCTCCTAGGAATGGAAACATACAAGTGAGGCCTGCAAGCCCTTGAAAGGGAGCAACAAAACACTACTTTGGAAATGAAACCATGCTGTCGTGGGCGTTCCAGCCCTTCATGCTGGCCTCCTTTCGGCACCATTCCTTTCTATAGTCCCACCCTTCTCTTGGCCCTTGGCACACAGTCCCATGAACATGCCACCTGCCTTCTCTCTCTGGCCCCATCCTTTGGCCGCTCAGTTTATTTTTTCCACATCCTCACCCTCTTCCAGCTCCAAGTTAAATAACCCTCACAGATGGCTTGTTCCATCAGAGCTGTTTAAGAACACAGCACAGTGAACCGGGGTCCAGAAGGAGCTGCCAAAACCCACGACTGTTCTTGCTCCGGTGGCTCAAGACAACTTTGTCATCAGTTCCCTGGAAGTCCATGAACAGTGAGCAGAAAGGTTGGCAGGTGGGGGGTGCAGAGTGTCTCTTTAGCACCGTGAGCCTCTAGCCGCTAGCAGCTAGTTCTCACTTAGATTTACAAGTCAGAACCTGGAGCCCGATACATTGCATACTCCATTTTCCACAGAAGACAGCAAGAGCACTTTGTAGTTGGCAGTTCTCCCCCACTTTTTATAGCATGGAAACCCAACAGGAAATGGCAATCCCGTTTGTGTTTGGGCTCGTGGTTTGAGTCCTTACTGAACCTCTGTGAACTCCTGAGAGGTCTAGATCCCTGCCCTGCCTGACCTGAAGGGCAGTATTCCCAGCTGTCAGCATGCCCTGGGGAACAAAGGGAACTTCGGGTGCCTACTGGAAATCCTGCAGAGAGACAAGACCCAGAATTTCACTCTTCCTTTCCTGTCAGCAAGGCCATGGAGGCTTCCTGTCTGCCTTGTCATCAGCTTTGGAACACTTTCCTCTGACACCCTCCCCCCCACGCCCCTGTATGCAGTGGTCTATAAGCTTTGCCCTTTGCATTTTCCCAGCACCCTCCTTCCCTCTGTCAGAATCAGATGGGTCTGGTTAATTTTGTCCTTGTGACAGGACAGGCTTGTCCTTTTCCTCAGAGTTATTCCTGTGAGACTTGAGACCTCTCTGGTCAGAGTCTCTTTCTCTTCTTCTCACTCTTCCCTAACTGCACCCTTGGTAAATAGATTTCTCTGAGGTCTCTGAGGAAGGGCAATATGTGCTCTTGGCTACTATAGGAGCCTCTTTCCCTCAGTAAGCAGAGTTCCCCTGAGGGACCCCCTCCCTTCCTCTGTTAAAGGACATGTTAGCAGCTGGTCTGCTTGAACTCTGGCATAACAGCAGCAAACAATGGCATGTGAAGAGTGGTTTGGCCAGACAAAGAGTAGTTAACTCTCACAGTCAGTTGAAGAAGTTTCTCCTGGAAAGAAAACAGAATGAAAAAGAAAATTCTGTGATAGGGAAGTGCTCCCTGACATATCAATCAGAAATCAGCATTTACTCTCTAAGCCTGGTCTTTCCATTGAAAAATATTCCTTTAATTTTATGTATGTGTATGTGTGTGTGTGTGTATAGTTTTGATGCTGGGGACTGAACCTGGGGCCTCACATTTGCTAAGCATGTGCTCTACCACTGAGCTACACTCCTTGCCAGAAGTGAACAATTGTTCTCTCTCTTTCCTTCATATCTTGCTCCAAAATCAAGACAGATGAATAACACGCCCTGTTGCTTGCATAGTAAGTTTCTGGAATTGACAGATTACTAGAGCCTTTGAGCACCAGGTAGGAGGAGGGAACTTTGTATTTCCCTGTGCCCATGCTGTCTGATGGGCTTTCCTCTGTATAGGGCACCCATTGTAAGCATTTGAGGCTGTGTAGTGCAGAGAACTTTCAGGAGACGTTCGTTCATATATGCCTTAACTTAGCATCCAGCCATGACCAGTTTCCTATATTCATTCAGCTCATCAGCTAATCAGCAGAGATCTAGGCCATTTTGTGTCCAGGGAAATGAAATAAATTGGAGTAACAGAACTCCTTTCAGAGCAGGTTACCCTGAAAAGTTTTTAATCTGGGTATCTCTGTTCTTGGATGGCTTTTGTTTGCTTGTTTGTTTTTGTGGTACTTAGGGGTTGAACCAGGGACCTTGCACATACTTTGCAAGCACTCTATCACTGGGCTGCATCCCCAGGCCTTTTTTCATTTTTTATGTTTTATTTTGAGCCAAGGTCTCACTAAATTATACAAGCTGCCTCTGACCTCAAAGTTGTGATACTCCTGCCTCCACCTCCTGAATCACTAGGATTACAGGCCTGCGCCACCACACCCTGCTTCTGTTCTTGCAGGTAACTTCACCTAGCACCCTTTCAGTTTGTGTTCATTGAAATGCAAATTGATCAGAACTCTTCGTTTTGTCCTGGGGACATTTGGGCTGCTGCTGAGCCAGGGCAAGTGTAGTATTTTTCAATTGAAAAGGAACTGATATATGTCCCTTTCTCCAAAAGTCCTCTATGCACTTCAGAAAACTACCAGTACCTTTCTTGAGAGGCCACGTAGTGTAATGGACTGAACAGGCTTTGGAGTGAGACAACTCTGGGTTCAAATCTAGCTTCATCACTGACTAGATGTTCATTCTCTCAGCACTTCAGTTTCCTCTTTCTCTTTTTGTCTCACAGTATTACTGTGATAAGCAAATTAAACAGCATGATGCCTAGAACCATCAGTTACCACTTCATCTACAACATAGCCTGCCCAGCAAAATGGGGCATTGCAGCCACTGAGAAGCTGTGAGCAGCAAAAATTGCAAGGGAAACAGAGTGTTTTCTACTCACCACTACCCTGAACCTCCTCAGTGGTGGTCTTGCAAAGCTCATGAGAGCTGCCCTGCCTGAGTTTTTCAGTATTCTTTTCACTTGTAAGGACGTCTTTTGTGATAAATACCCAAGAACTTTAGCACTTCTGGCTGGTGATTGTCCTTGGAAAGCAAACCTGTTTCTCTTCTGCTGCCATAGAGGTGTTGCGGGCAGACCGGTCTCCAGAGACCATGCCTTTACCTTGACTCTTTTCAAGGGGTCCCTCCTTACCTCATCTCTGATGAGAAATTAGCCAGATAGTGTCTTCAGTCCCCTGTGGAGCTCACAGGTTTGGCTTGTACCCTCCAAGAGGCCCAGGGGGAGCTGCCAGGTGTTGGAGACAGCCATGGGAAAGAAACAGCTCACACAAGCACATGGTGCATGAGCCAGCAGCTCCCTTCTGCCTGCTGGAGCAAGCTCCGTGAGGCCGCTGACAAGAGTCTCCAGAACACTAAACAGGTGATTAAAACATCAGTATAAGTCTTTCCAAGCCTCACAGAAAGCCAAAAACTTAGTTTGGACACCAACAGAAATTTTCCGCTCTGGAGCTTTATACACTGGTCTGCTGTTTCTTCCTCTGCTGTGGCCAGGGGGGAGCTTTGAGCTAATGATTCCATCAAACCCTCCACATCTTCCTGAGTGGCTTATCATATGTGAAGAACCTGAATCATCTTTTTTCCATCAAAATTATATCCAGCCTCTTGCCATTAGTTCAAATTCTAAATCTTCAACCCTTCTAAAAAGGCCAAACTTGGCTCTTGGCACTGTCTTCTCTGATAGCTGAGCTCCAACATCAAGTTCAGAGGCAGAACTGTCTTTTCTTTCCTCATTTCTAAGATGACTGCCTAGAATCAGAGGAACCTTAAAGAATGGAACAAGAGGTCCAGTGATCCCAGTCAGTTTATTGGAAAAAGATCTTCACTCCTGTATGCATTGAAGCAGCATTCACCATTGTCAAGTTATGGAATCAACCTAAGTGTCCATCAATAGATGAATAGATAAAGAAAATATGGTATATGGAATACCATTCAGCCTTTAAAAAGTAGAAAATCCTGCCATTTGCTATAAGGTAAATGGAATTGGAGAACATCATAAGTGAAATAAACAAGGCACAGAAAGACAAATACCACATGTTCTCATTTATATGTGGAATATAAAACAGTTGAACTCAATCACACATGGTGGTACACACCCATAATCCCAGTGACTTGGGAGGTTGAGGAAGGAGGCTCTCAGGTTCGAGGCTAGGGGGAGCCTGTGTAATTTAGCAAGACCTTTACTCAAGATAAAATATTTTTAAAGGGCTAGGGGTACAGCTCAGTAGTAGAGCACTTGCAAAGTATGTGCAAGGCCCTGGGTTCAGTGCTCTAGTACAATCAATCAGCAAATAGATTGAACGTATAGAAGCAGAGAGTGCAATGGTGGTTATTAGAAGCTGGGAACAGAAAGATGATGGTCAAAGGGTACAGAGTCTCAGGCAGGATGAATAAAGGGCTTGGGGGACTTTCATTGGTTGTTTTTTGGTTTTGTATTGTTTTTGAGATCTGCATAGTGTGGTGAATATAATATTAACCACAGTGTGGTTAGTAATAATGTAGTGTACATTTCAAAATGGCTAAGGGAGTAAATATTAAATATTCTCACCACAAGAAATAATAATTTGAGATGATGGATGTTAATTAGCTTGATTGAATTACATTGTGTTCATAAATCATAACATCACTTTGTCGCCTGTTAACACACACAATTACAAATTGTCAATTTACAATATTTTTAAAGAAAGAAATGGAAAGAGACCTTCAGAACCATCAGCATTTTGCAGACAAGATTCAGTAATTTGCCCAAGTTCACACAAATTAGGAGACCATGTGGTGATCTTTCCATTAGAACCTGCTTTCTCCAGAGCTCCTGTGGCATGTCAGTTGCCCAAAAGAAGTATGCCAGGCCCAAAAATTCAGTCTGAAGGAAATCAATAACAAGAAGCTGCCCCGTTCCCTTCTCATGTGAATTCCATACTGGATCTGATCTTTCTCCTTGCAGAGATTGTGAAGGTTTCTGCCTCACGCACATGTAAACACTCTGGACCATTGAGAGCTATGGGCAGTTAGAACAGTGAGGAAGAGCAGAGACACATTTCACGCTCACCTCTTACTAGCTGCATCTCCTTGAGCAAGTTATTTCACTTCTCTGTGCCTTGATTTCCTCATCTGTATAATTAAAGTAATGAGGTACCTACTTTATGAGGTTGTTGTGGGGATTAAGTGAGTTGGTTCAAGTAAACCATTTGGCACAGTGCCTGGCACGTATTAGCCATTCACTGAACGTTAGCTGTAGCTGTGGAAGGTGAGTGAAGCACGCAGCAGGTTTTGTTGTTGTACCCTAGGAGACCCAGTGGCATTCTCCCAGGAAGGCAGCTCTGATGAGATGGCAGGAGCCTTGGACTAAGAAGTTGTTGAATCTGCCTTCAGATCTTAACTCTGCTCAGCATGTTATTTAATGTAGCTGAATTTCAGTTTCCTCGTGTCTATTATCTGGATGTAATAGTAACTGCTTCATAGGGTACCAAGGATTTTCTAAATCCTAAAAGTGCCATGAAAAATGTAAGTATGAGCCAGGAGCAGTGGTACACACCTATAATCCCAGCTACTCAGGAGGCTAAAGCAGAAGGATCACTTGAGCCCAGGAGCTGGACTCCAGCCTGATCAGCATGAAAAGACCCTGTGTGAAAAGAAGGACAAAAAATGTGTGGGCTGAGTATGTAGCTCAGTGATGGGATAATGATGGAATGCTTGTCCAGCATACTCAAGGCCCCAGGTTCGATCCCCAGAACCACAAAAAAAAAAAAAAAAAAAAAAAAAAAAAAAAAAAAAAAAAAAAAGGACAGTAAGATTATTTGCATTTTAGCTAGAGTTGCACTTTAAAGAGTGGGCTAAAATTGTGACCATTTTCACCTAACATTCTAGACTTTAAAACAGTATTTCTAAAACTTCAATGTTCTTAAGTACCTGGAATACTTGTTTAAAGTCCATATTCCAAGGTCCTACCTCCAGAAATACTACTGTGTATTCGAGATTCTAGTCTACACTCTTTTAAGTTTTAGAGGGCTGTAATATCAGATGTGGATTAGAATCACATGTGGATTGGATCATGATGGAGAGAACATGTAGATCCAACCCGCATGTGACTCTAATCCACATCTGATTTTGTAGCCCGCTAAAACTCTTGAAAGGGTATGGATTAGAATAGAAAACATAGAGTAATTCATGTAGTCCAAAGTAGAGTCTAGGAATCTGCATTTTTAACAAGCTCAGTATGTGATTCTGATGCAAGTATTTCTGAAAAAATGCTTTATAGTGGTCAGAGGTGAAGAAAAGAGAACTATTTGAGCTTGCCATATGTGCCAGGCATTTATATTACTTCTACTCTATCCCAAACTATGGATAGAGTTTAGTTACCGTAAGTAAACAGAGTGTATCTTGTCACCAACAGTGAGGCACAGGCCACATCTGAGAATCATGACTCTAGAAATGTTGAACATGAAAATGCAATTTATTTGTTTATTTTGCAGTACTTGGGGGTTGAACCCAGTGCTTTGCATATACTTCCTAAGTGCCCCATCACAGTTATACAGGCTGCCTCTGGCCTCAAAATTGGGATCCTCCTGGTTCCACCTCCTGAGTTGCTGGGATTGTGCCCAGCTGAAAATGCAATTTTTTTTTTCTTTTTGCAGTACTGGGGGTTGAACCCAGGGCCTCACCCTTGCATGCTTTGCAAGTGCTGGACCACTGAGCTGCACCCTGAGCTCTTTTTTTTTTTTTCTAGTTTTTGAGACAGGGTCTCGATAAATTATGCAGACTGCTTCTGGTCTTGAACTTCCCATCCTCCTGCCTCTGCCTTCCCAGTTACTGGAATTACAGGCATGCGCCACTATGCCCAGCTTGAAAATGCAATTTTAAATGGCTTTCTACCATAATTCTAATTTCCCTATACCATTTTTTTTTTTGTATGCTGTGGAGGTTCTCCAGATATGATGCCTTTTTTTTTTTTGAAGCACGATATTTGGGGCTCGGAGTGTAGCTTAAGGATAGAGTGGATGGTAGGCATATATGAGGCCCTAGATACAATCCTGGCACCAAAAATAAAAAATAAAAATTAATTAATATATATGTGTGTGAATACACATGATATATATATATATATATATATATACATATATATACACACACACATATAATTGATACTTTGAAGAGCATTAAGGCTCACCTCTTATCAAGATATATTATACATTTTCTCTTGCCCTAGAGCAGCAACTTCCAGTTAAGACAAGCCAAGATGTGCCCAGAGCTTAGCTTCTTATGGTATCTTGTTTCACATTGGAAATTCTGTAGGCAGCCTGGCTAAAGCACCTATCCCTCAGTGAATGTGGGTCTGCTCGAGGACCAGCACCCAAAGCAAAGTGACATCTCTGAGTCTTCTCAGGATGTCTGTGTTACACAACTTCAGGGAGCCTGGTTCACATAGTATAGAATGTGGCTGGCAGCCCTCCATTATGTCCTCTGGAATTCTAAGGCTGCCATCTGCCTGCCATAATTAGTCATTCACATTGTCCTAGTACCCATAGTGTGTGTTAAATACTACAGATAGATTTTACTGTAAATACACACACACACACACACACACACACACACACACACACACACACACACACACACACACACACACGGTGCCTGCCCTCAAAAATCTTACTTAGGAGAAAAAAAACAGGGTATGCTAATGGGAGAAAGATACTAAGAAGCATAAACAAACCAACTGATCCATTTTATGCATGACATGAACTTGAAAGGGAGTACATTCTCAGATGACAAGTTTGGAATGTTAAAATACTTGATGGGACAGGCATGGTGGGAGACATCTATAATCCCAGCACTTGGGAGGCAGGCTGAGGCAGGAGGATCAAAGGAGTTCAAGACCAGCCTGGTCTACACAGTGAGTTCTAGGACAGCTTGGGCTACACAATGAGACCCTGTCTTTAAAAAAAAAAAAAAAAAAAAAGAGTACTTGATGGGCCACAATGGAAAAAGTATAGGACAAGATGAAATAAAAAAAAAATAACAAATGAATAATCCTACTCTGTCCAGAAAGGCAGCCACACAATATCAAGGAGCACGAAGCACAATGGTAAATAAGATTTCTTACAGCATGGAGAAACTTATGGGAAATAGTGGAAGGCTTGCACTCAGAGGTATTTATTTATTAACTAGGAGCTCAAAATGTATCAATAGTGCAATGTGGTAAACAATAAAAGTAATGCCTTTTTTTTTTTTTTTCCAGTGCTGGGGGTTGAATGCAGGGCCTTACACATGCTAAGGAAGTGCTCTACCACTGAGCCTCACCCCCAACCCCTTTTTTGTTTTTTATTTTGAGAGAGGGTGCAAAGTACCTCTGTCCTCAAACTTGAAATCCTCCTGCCTCAGCCTCCTAAATTGCTGAGATTATAGATGTGTTCCATAGCACCCAGCTTGTAATGCCTTCTAGTCTATTGATGGAATTGAGGTATCCAGAACAGAACAAAGGAGGAAATGTTCTACTCTTTTTTTCTTTGCTGCCAGGTCACACATGGGCACTCACTCACTTTATGAGACACCTTAGTCTTAGTGAAAGACTGATAAGCAGGATGTTGAGGAGACAGTTGAAGTGAGGAGCAGTTAGGAAGTGGGATTGTTTAGCCTAGAAAAGTTATAACAAAGCAAACCTCAAGTAATTTGAGGTCATTCAGGTAGAAGTCAAGTTAGAGTTTATACAGGGCCCCAGAGAACAGAAGTAGAACCATAAGGAGACTGATTTGGGCTTGAAAGAGAGACATTTCTACCAATTAGAAGATTCCAAAAAGGGAATTGTCACTTACTAGAAATGGACCCTCTTGTAGATTCAAGACAGTAACATCCAAAAACCAGTCTGCTATGTAGGTAATAAAGATTACTTCTTCTTGTTGTTGTTGTTGTTGTTGTTAGGTGCCGTCGAGTCGGTATCCGACTTACAGTGACCCTCTGTACAACAGGGGAAACACTATTATCAGTGCTTCTCTGCTGTTCATAGGGTTTTCAATGGCAGATTGATTTTTGGGAGGGGGTTGCCAGGTCCTTCTCCCAAGCCTACAGCTCTGGTGTTCCCAGGTGGTCTCCCATCCAGGTACTAACCAGGCCCGACCCTACTTAGCTTCCCAGATCTGATGGGATCGGATGCCACAGAGCTACAGCTGCAGGCAGCTTATTTAGTATTACTTAGTATTAAGTAAATGACTGGCTTTAAAAACTTCCCTAGAATCTTGAATCTTTTCCACCTAAAGTATTCAAGAAAGGTTTGGATCACTGGGGGGGATGTTCAGAGACAGTATTCTTGTGGCTTGGAATGATTATTAAGGTCCCCTTCAAACCCAAAGGGCAAGGCAGCTCACATTGTAATATGTAAGTATGATAAACATTAATTGCTAATGGGGTTAGAGCAGATGAATAAAGTATAGGCCTAGCCCCTACATGCTGAAGAAACAATCTGTAGTTGTCAAATTTTTGTGGAATCCCTTTCTGGGCTGAAAATCCTGTGAAGTCAGGGACTGTTGGCCTTATTCTGTCTTGTGTACCCAAGATGTCTAGCATAGTCCCTGTCACATGGTAGTTCCTTAAGAAAGGTTTGTGGGTAGTAGACAAAGGCTAACTGCCTTCTTGAAAAGAAAGATTTTTTTTTTTTTTTTTAAATCACAGCTACATTTGGTGTTATGTACCTATAGTCTCAGCACTTGGGATGCAGAGGCAGGAGGATCAGGAGTTCAAGCCAGGCGGGGCTATATATAGTGAGATGCTGTCTTAAGAAAGGAAAGAAAGAAAGAGTTTCTATCAAGTATAAAGGAAAGTAAAGGGATAAAATGATTGCATAAAGGCAAAATCCCTATAGCCTGCAAGAGTCATCTGTAAAGTTTGCACAGTCACAGAGGGAGCAAATGGCCTGGAGGGGAATAGCAGACAGAGTTGCCTGGGCCCTGAAGTCAAGGTTTAGGAACTATTAGCCAGAAGTACAGTAGTGACCTATGAGAAGAGCATAAATGGGAAGATGAGCAGAGGAGGGCTTACACAGAGCAGGGAAGCATTGAGAGAGGTTAGGCTTCATATAATTAGAAGACTGAGCCCAAGGCAGGTCTCTGTTTTGGCTTCCTTAGGATTCATCAGCCTGAGAGTCTAAAGGAGAGGTTCTAGGTCTCTGAAAGAAGCTTTTCTTCTCCTTATGGATACCTCTTCCTTTTCCCTTGAGGAAAGAAAAATGAGAATTCTGCCTTCGTGAGTGCTATAGGTAATGAGGGGGCAGACATGAATCTTTTGATCTCCCTAGTATGAATGTGACCCTCTCCCCACTAGAATAGGGACTTTTCCTGTTCTCTGCTGAACCTCCAGGTCATAAGCAATGTTTTTTACGTATAGTAGGCACTTGTGAATGTTTGCTGAATTGAATATTCACTAAATATGTTGTTGAATGCTGCGGATGTCTCAGAAAGGATACTCATTCCCTATACAGAATAAATAAAACTAGGAACAGATTTGGTGAAGGAGCCCACACACCAAAGAAGTGACCCCCTGGGCTTGGCTATCTAGAAGGCAAATAAGAATGTGGCTCAGAGTGACTAGATCCCAAGATTCAGTGATCCTGGCCCAGAACTTAACTGGCAGTGTGGAAACAGACTGTGTGGATATTTGCAGACTAAGACAGATGGAGGAGTTTCATCCCCAGGGGCTGAGCTTGTAGCCTCCCCTGCTGGTTCAGTAAGTGAGGGCCCCAGCGAATGTGTTCCAGGTTTCAAAACAGCTGAAGCCAGCCAGACCTGTAAGGCTTGTATTGGCAGTGCCAGTATCCGCCCCAGCCCCTGCCAGTGTGGGTGGCTACTCTCAAGCACTCTGCAGGGGAAGCAGGATTGGACTGTAGCCCGAGCTACTGCTGCCTATAGCTTGCTCTCGGCAGTGCCCTCACTATTGAGAGTGCACCTTGATGGAACAGTGCAACTTAGAGCTCTAAGAGGAGAGAAACCTTTTATTTCCGTGGGGGAACAGTTCGTGAAAAGGAAGCTGTACTCTGCCCGGGGAAGACTGAGCTCCTGTCTGGCCTTGTTCAGAGTATTCAAGCTCAGGAAATTCAGGTGGGTAGAAAATATCACAATGGGGCCAGCATGGTGGCACACACCTGTAATCCTAGCACTCAAGAAGGATGGCGAGTGAGTTCAAGGCCAGCCTGAGCTACATAGTGAGACCCTATCTCCAAAAACTAAAATAAAATAAAGAAGGAAGGAAATATTGTAGTGGGGATTTTCTCATCCTTACTCTTGTTTTGGGAGACCTTGGGACAAAGATATCTGTGAGTCTTATTTAAAGAAGATACCATTAGCAAAGGTAGCAAAGGCAGAGCCAGCATCTATACCCCACTATAAAAGGGCCAGGTGAACAGAGCAATTTTGGTTAGCTACAGGATTTTATTTCTGATAACATGTGTTAATAGCATGCTTGTCCTAAAGCCAAGGTCCTTGAGAGCTCTCTAGACTCCCGTAGAATGTGTGTGTGCCTATGGTTTAGTCCAAGAATCTTTTTGGAGAATCAGAAAAAGGAAGGGACTGCTGGAGAGAGGCCAGGCCTTGCTCCATGAAGAGGCTCACTCAGTAGCCAAGTCCTTATCCCTGAATGAAGTACTTCAGCAGTGTCCAGAGCCAGGTGAGCGTTCTAGGCTGCATGCTAGCCCCATGCGTCCCACCTTGCCTGAGTCTGGCTGTCAAACCTCTCAGTGGTGTTAGGCTGGGTGCTCTTTCTACCTCTGAGCAGAAGGAAGCAGAGAGGAAGAAAAAAATACCATTCACTTGGTTATTGAGCATTTACTAGGCCCAGGGAGCTCGCTAAATATTTGATATTATATATCTTCTCAGCCTCATAAACAACTTGGTTGTTAAGTAACTGGTCTGCAGACACACAGGTAGGAAGTGGCAGTTAAGACTTGAACTCAGGTCTCTTGGACTGTGAAGCACAGACTCTTGACCCATGTCAACCCTGCGTTACCTTGCCTTGCCTCTTGCCAGACTGGATCCATTTTTCCTGCTGCACTTTCCTCCTTGCTGCATGTGTGTTCCACAGCACTTCTGTCCCCCTGGCCCTCCCTCCTGTGGAAAGACATCTCCTTCCCAGTCATCAAACCTTTGGGAATCTTCAATAAAATTCTGTTGTAGTAACCTCACCACCACCAAGTCATCCCTCCTAACCATATGCCAGTTCCCACCTACCCATCTTCAGGAGACTTACTGCAGGGGTAGATGTGCATCCATACATGATGGACATAGGTTCACCACTCTGAAAACAGGCAGTGCCAGTGGTTAGCCCACATTGCCTCCTCTGAGATGAAAACAGCTGATGGGACCCACATCATAGAGTGTTGTGGCCCCTGCAGGTTGACCAGTGTTGCTAGCATTTTGTGTTGTGACCCATTGACTCCTCAGCTAGCATAGGCTACCCATAGGACTAAGGAGGGCTGGATCTGGACATTGAGATCAGAAGTAACTTAGGAAATGGCCTGTACCTAGTGCGTTGCATAGAAATGAGGCCATGCCACAGCGAGGATGGGGAGGAGGGACTGTTTGAGTTGATCCAGTGGACAGTCCGTATGCCTGGAGGTCATCAGGGGAGGCATCTGGTATAGGACCCGTGCTATTTCTCCCTCAGTGCACTTGGTGATTCAGTCCTGGCACAGCTTCTTCCTTTCTCTCCCCTCTGACCCATGACCCTCTCTCTCTGTTTCACAACTTGTTCTGATTCAGTAGGCTGGGAGCATGTGCCTCTCCATCCTAAACTACTGCCTCCGTCTTCAGAGTGATTGTACATCCTTGTGGCCAGTCTCCCTCCTGCCTCTGGAGTCTGCTCTGTGCCAGGAAGCCCCTCCCCCTAGGAATGTGAGTAAACCATTTCCTCTGTCCTCCCAGCTCCAGAGGATTCCCTGTGTGGTATTCTTTATTTCTCGTGTCTGAACTTTCATTGGCAGACCCCTTCTCAGGCTGACCCACCCTTGGCCACTATATTATCATGCTTCCCACCCTTCAGTCTCCTTTGAGGGTGAGTCGTGCGTAGCTAGAAGTTCCCAGTTTGTGAAAACACATTAGTCTGAGTTAAATTTCTTATACCCAATCCTATAGGCTTGGCTCATGAAAGATGATAATTAACCCATTGCTAATTGACCTCAGAAGCCAGCCAAAGCAGCTTGTATTTTACCAGCCTTGGTGGTACATTTGGAGGCTATTTTAAGGTTTCTTAATAATCTCAGTAAGACTTCACTTTTCCTGTCTGCATCTTATTTGCTCTAAGGACATTCTGTAAAATTAACAAGCAATAAAGTTTGATTGAAGGTTTCAACAAATGTGAGAATAATTGGCTCCATTTAGAGAAACAAGAAAAACAACCTGTAAACTTGAGTTTGTGGGGGAAACCCGTGTGATTTTTCTCTTTAACCAGGGGAGCAGTAGCAAGCTGGACTTTTTAAGACCAGAAAAAAAAAAAAAAAGAACTGGCTGATAGTGCAGGTTTAAATTCTGATTCCCTCAAACCAGAAGTTCAGCAAAAAAA